>JAWRVZ010001413.1:0-27155 GCA_037043235.1 Rhodeus uyekii
TAGATAGATGGAAAGAATTAGATCTTGAGCATATATACACTTGTTAGTTATTGCTTTGCGTTGTTTCTAGGCAGTTACTAAGGTGTCGTTATGTTCTTTGATCATAATTTAATCTTTAATCAATTGATGATCAATTTTGCTAGCAAGATTTAATGTTAATTATCTTGTTGATAGCAAGATTTAGTATGAATTCCGAAGTCATTAGCAACATTTAACATAAATAAGCATGTTGCTGGCAAGAATTCGCTGAATTAGCATATTGGTAGCAAGATTTATTGTTAATTAACAAGTTGCTATCAAGATTTAGCATGATCTAGCATGTCACTAGTGAGAATTTGCGTGATCTAGCATGTTGCTAGCAAGATTTAACGTTAATTAACAAGACGCTATTGACATTTAGTGTGAACTAACATGTCGCTAGTGAGATTTGTTAATTCGTAGGTCGCTTGTGAGATTTAACATGAGTTAACATGTCACTGACGAGAATGAATGTTATTTAACAAGTCACTAGTGAGATTTAATGTTTTAAAGAACACAAGAGTCAGTTGACGCAGAGACTGGAGGTTATTGATGATTCAGCTGAACAGTGAGTGGTCTGAAATATCAAAGAATAATAATGAATATTAAATATAAATCTAAAATAAACAACATTTACATTGGTAATAAACATGAGTAAATTATTAATTGATTACAGAAGTGTTGCAATACTTGGTTAGTGCACAAATTGGCATCTAGGGAACATACATGGAGTTTTTTCATCAAGAGGGATCATCGGTGTTGTAACGAAATACCAAAAAATAAATAACAATGCTTTTTGATCCCCAAAGTGTTGGAAAATTGCAATTAGTTTATAAAAATGTTTACGGTTTAATTACATCCTTGGCTTTTAACGGTCAGTTTTCACTAATGTGAATAATACTTTGTTTTATTTCTATTTTAAAGATGCAATTAAGCATTATTAATATAGTCTTGCCACTTTTAAAACAGACTGCAGTTACACTACATGTATATGGAGCCCTTTATACATTTATTTACTATATAAATGTGTGTATAGATAGATAGATATGTATGTGTATATATGTGTGTGTGTGTGTGTATAAAGCCTTTCTTCATGTGAAATAAAATAACTTAAATATTAGTATTTCTTAAATCATTCCTGCACAATTACAATGGGGATAGTAATGCTGTTTTTTCTAATCTCAAGCAGTTTTCAGATTGAATCGATCTGCCATGTCAGACTTCAGTTCAACACGGCAATTATAGCAGATAAAGGAATCAACGCAATGTAATATTTGTATAAAGCCTTCCTCCGTGGTAAACAAAATAACTTAAATATTAGTATTTTTAAAATAATTCCTGATCATGTAATGCAGCAGAGTAATGCAGTTTTTTTGAACTCAAGCAGTTTACAGTTTGAATCGATCTGCCATCGTTTTTGCATCCTTTTAAATACCTTATTTCATTTATTGTTTAAGTGTTCACAAAACATCGATCTATCAGCGAATCTGCTCAGGAAGCGCGTTTGAACTCGAGAACAGGAGTCAGACTTTAGTTAAAAGCAGATAAAAGAATTAACACAATATAACTATATACTCAAGAATTAGTTATAAATAACTTTGACTGTTAGACGCTGCATTTGAAGAGAGTCAGCGCGCGCGCTGCTCAGGGAAGCCTTTTTACATGTATCTGCCTTCCCCATGCAAACACGAGCGAGAGTCAGAATTCGGCAATAAAGTACATAAATGAGCGCTATAAATAAACTTAGGCGATTAGACGGTTATGCTTTGGCGCGAGTCCAGGAGGACGCGCGTTTAAACTTCACTTACCTTCATAGTGCTTAACAGCGAAAATCCGTCGCCATGTAAAGACGAATGAGAGTCAGAATTTGGCCATATAAGTGCATAAATCTTCAAGGAAACACGCTGCAGCGGTTACTTGATAATCGGAAACAATTTCCGTTTGATCATAAACTCTCTCACATAAATCTATTTTAGGAGATTATGATCTCTCTCTCCAGCAGTAATGGCGTCTTTGAAAAGCTTTGAGGCTTTGAATTGCAGCGCTCTGATTCGTTCAAACTTCAGTGCTCTCACTGACAGGGGTGTAATTTTGTGATATTATGAATGTAAAATAGAGAGATTTAACTTACTAATTAAAGTAAAAAATCGATTGTAGACCTGCAAGTTTTTTTTCAGGATTTAAAAAAAAAAATGCATGCCCATTGGAATGGACATGTTCACACATACTGTATTGAAATGTATTATATATCAGGTGTAATGTTGTGATGTTACCAACAGATGGAGTGGACGCTCTATCTAAAATTCAGTTTTCACTTCATTAGTGAAAGTCTATGGAGATTTTATGACTTTAATCTTCAGTTTTATCAAACATCATAAGTCTGATCAGTCTGAAAAGGGATAGCAACTCAAGTCAGAACAGGTCTGAAGTCTGAGCAGAGTTTAGTGGTTGTAGCTTTAAAGCTCTAGGAGGAGATGCATTGAGAATTTTAGGTAAGAATAATAATAATAATAACTAGATAGAGGAAGTTTATGATATAAACTTCAGTTGGCTTGAGAAAGCCTATTGTGAAAGTTAAATTTATTTGTAAAAGCTTAACAAGTTGTTTAAGTTTACAGATAGATAGATGGAAAGAATTAGATCTTGAGCATATATACACTTGTTAGTTATTGCTTTGCGTTGTTTCTAGGCAGTTACTAAGGTGTCGTTATGTTCTTTGATCATAATTTAATCTTTAATCAATTAATGATCAATTTTGCTAGCAAAATTTAATGTTAATTATCTTGTTGATAGCAAGATTTAGTATGAATTCCGAAGTCATTAGCAACATTTAACATAAATAAGCATGTTGCTGGCAAGAATTAGCTGAATTAGCATATTGGTAGCAAGATTTATTGTTAATTAACAAGTTGCTATCAAGATTTAGCATGATCTAGCATGTCACTAGTGAGAATTTGCGTGATCTAGCATGTTGCTAGCAAGATTTAACGTTAATTAACAAGACGCTATTGACATTTATTGTGAACTAACATGTCGCTAGTGAGATTTGTTAATTCGTAGGTCGCTTGTGAGATTTAGGCCACGTCCACACGATGCCGGCGCGTTCCCTATCCGATCTTTTTTTTCCTCGTTCAAAAAAAAATATCAGCGTCCACACGATACCACTGAAACCGACTGAATCCGGTGTAGTTTATATGCCAGACCAGTATGGGGCGCTGTAATTCTGCCACAGATAATACACTATACACAGAGAAGACGACCTTGAGCATGCGCATTGTTGTTGCTGTTCAGTGTTGCCAGATTGCTAGTTACCTTTTTGTCACGTCCGATCGGGAAAAAATGCATTGGGCTGGTTGATCAAATTTGGGATGGTTTTTGATGCATAAAATCGCTCAATATTTTTCATTATTTATAAGAGTACGCACTTTGGGCTGGTATTTTTTTTAAATTGGAGGGTTTTAAGCTGTAGCTGCGCTGGAATCTTCAGTACAATCTGGCAACACTGTTGCTGTTACTGTGACGCAGCCGACACGTGATGTGATGACATCATCGGTAAACAAAAAAATATACGGATTGGCCGTCCACACGAGTCCGCAAGGGTGTCGGATTCAGATCTATCCACTTTAGGACCCGGTATCAAAAGAGAGCGGATTCAGTCTCCCAAATCGCCGGATCAGTGTGGACGGAACGCCAATCCGATAAGAAATGTGTGCGGATGCAGTGATCCGCGTCTCCGTGTGGACGGGGCCTTAACATGAGTTAACATGTCACTGACGAGAATGAATGTTATTTAACAAGTCACTAGTGAGATTTAATGTTTTAAAGAACACAAGAGTCAGTTGACGCAGAGACTGGAGGTTATTGATGATTCAGCTGAACAGTGAGTGGTCTGAAATATAAAAGAATAATAATGAATATTAAATATTAATCTAAAATAAACAACATTTACATTGGTAATAAACATGAGTAAATAATTAATTGATTACAGAAGTGTTGCAATACTTGGTTAGTGCACAAAATGGTATCTAGGGAACATACATGGAGTTTTTTCATCATGAGGGATCATCGGTGTTGTAACGAAATACCAAAAAATAAATAACAATGCTTTTTGATCCCCAAAGTGTTGAAAATTGCAATTAGTTTATAAAAATGTTTACGGTTTAATTACAACCTTGGCTTTTAACGGTCAGTTTTCACTAATGTGAATACTTTGTTTTATTTCTATTTTAAAGATGTAATTAAGCATTATTAATATAGTCTTACCACTTTCTAAACAGACTGCAGTTACACTGCATATATATGGAGCCCTTTATACATTTATTTACTATATAAATGTGTGTATAGATAGATATGTATGTGTGTGTATATATATATATATATATATGTATATGTATATATATATATATATGTATGTGTGTGTGTGTGTATAAAGCCTTTCTTCATGTGAAATAAAATAACTTAAATATTAGTATTTCTTAAATAATTCCTGCTAAAGTACAATGAGGAGAGTAATGCTGTTTTTTCTAATCTCAAGCAGTTTTCAGATTGAATTGATCTGCCATGTCAGACTTCAGTTCAACACGGCAATTATAGCAGATAAATGAATCAACGCAATGTAATATTTGTATAAAGCCTTCCTCCATGGGAAACAAAATAACTTAAATATTAGTATTTTTAAAATAATTCCTGCTCATGTAATGCAGCAGAGTAATGCAGTTTTTTTGAACTCAAGCAGTTTACAGTTTGAAGCGATCTGCCATCGTTTTTGCATCCTTTTAAATACCTTATTTCATTTATTGTTTAAGTGTTCACAAAACATCGATCTATCAGCGAATCTGCTCAGGAAACGCGTTTGAACTCGAGAACAGGAGTCAGACTTTAGTTAAAAGCAGATAAAAGAATTAACACAATGTAACTATATACTCGAGAATTAGTTATAAATAACTTTGACTGTTAGACGCTGCATTTGAAGAGAGTCAGCGCGCTCTGCTCAGGGAAGCCGTTTACATGTGTCTTCCCCGTGCAAACACGAGCGAGAGTCAGAATTCGGCAATAAAGTACATAAATGAGCGCTATAAATAAACTTAGGCGATTAGACGGTTATGCTTTGGCGCGAGTCCAGGAGGACGCGCGTTTAAACTTCACTTACCTTTCCTATAGTATCATAGTGCTCAACAGCGAAAATCCTTTGCCGAGTAAAGACGAATGAGAGTCAGAATTTGGCCATATAAGTGCATAAATCTTCAAGGAAACACGCTGCAGCGGTTACTTGATAATCGGAAACAATTTCCGTTTGATCATAAACTCTCTCACATAAATCTATTTTAGGAGATTATGATTTCTATCTCCAGCAGTAATGGCGTCTTTGAAAAGCTTTGAGGCTTTGAATTGCAGCGCTCTGATTCGTTCAAACTTCAGTGCTCTCACTGACAGGGGTGTAATTTTGTGATATTATGAATGTAAAATAGAGAGATTTAACTTACTAATTAAAGTAAAAAATCGATTGTAGACCTGCAAGTTTTTTTTCAGGATTTAAAAAAATAAAATGCATGCACATTTGAATGGACATGTTCACACAAACTGTATTGAAATGTTTTATATGTCAGGTGTAATGTTGTGATGTTACCAACAGATGGAGTGGACGCTCTATCTAAAATTCAGTTTTCACTTCATTAGTGAAAGTCTATGGAGATTTTATGACTTTAATCTTCAGTTTTATCAAAAATCATAAGTCTGATCAGTCTGAAAAGGGATAGCAACTCAAGTCAGAACAGGTCTGAAGTCTGAGCAGAGTTTAGTGGTTGTAGCTTTAAAGCTCTAGGAGGAGATGCATTGAGAATTTTAGGTAAGAAGAATAATAATAATAACTAGATAGAGGAAGTTTATGATATAAACTTCAGTTGGCTTGAGAAAGCCTAGCCTGAAAGTTAAATTTATTTGTAAAAGCTTAAAAAGTTTTGAAAGTTTACAGATGGATAGATGGAAAGAATTAGATCTTGAGCATATATACTCTTGTTAGTTATTGCCTTGCGTTGTTTCTAGGCAGTTACTAAGGTGTCGTTATGTTCTTTGATCATAATTTAATCTTTAATCAATTGATGATCAATTTTGCTAGCAAGATTTAATGTTAATTATCTTGTTGCTAGCAAGATTTAGTATGAATTCCGAAGTCATTAGCAACATTTAACATAAATAAGCATGTTGCTGGCAAGAATTTGCTGAATTAGCATATTGTTAGCAAGATTTATCGTTAATTAGCTTGAAAAGTTTTGAGAGTTTAAACTTAAAAATAAGTTATAATTATGCTTTTTGATCCTCAAAGTGTTGGAAAATTGTAATTAGTTTATAAAAAATGTTTACGGTTTAATTACATCCTTGGCTTTTAACGGTCAGTTTTCACTAATGCAAAAAATACTTTGTTTAATTTCTATTTTAAAGCTGTAATTAAGCATTATTAGTATAGGCTAATCACTTTCAAAAGAGACTGCAGTTACACTGCATGTATATGTAGCCTTTTATATATACTAAATAGATGTGTATGTGTATATATATATATATATATATAATATGTATAGAGGTGTGTGTGTGTGTGTATATATATATATATATATATATGATACTGTGAATAATACTTTGTTTTATTTCTATTTTAAAGCTGTAATTAAGCATTATTAATATAGGCTAATCACTTTCAAAAGAGACTGCAGTTACACCACAGTTACACTATATGTAGCCTTTTATATATACGAAATAGATGTGTGTGTATGTGTGTATATATATATATATATATATAAATAAATGGTACTGTGATACTGTGAATAATACTTTGTTTTATTTCTATTTTAAAGATGTAATTAAGCATTATTTATGTAGTCTTACCACTTTCAAAACAGACAGCAGTTACACTGAATGTATATGGAGCCCTTTATATTTACAATATAAATGTAGATAGATATGCATGTATGTGTGTGAATAGATTTAGGCGCTATAAATAAACGTAGGCGCTTAGGCGTGGACGCGCGAATGCGGGAGGACGCGCGTATATGGAGCCTCTAATACATACTTTTTAGATGTATATGTAAATCCTTCCTTCATGGGAAACAAACTTAAATATTAGTATTTTTAAAATAATTCCTGCTAAAGTACAATGAGGAGAGTAATGCAGTTTTTTCTAATCTCAAGCAGTTTTCAGATTGACTCGATCTTCAGTTCAACACGGCAATTATAGCAGATAAAGGAATCAACGCAATGTAATATTTGTATAAAGCCTTCCTCCATGGGAAACAAAATAACTTAAATATTAGTATTTTTTAAATAATTCCTGCTCATGTAATGCAGCAGAGTAATGCAGTTTTTTTTAATCTCAAGCAGTTTACAGTTTGAATCGATCTGCCATGTTTTTTGCATCCTTTAAAAATCTTATTTCATTTATTGTTTAAGTGTTCACAAAACATCGATCTATCAGCGAATCTGCTCAGGAAGCGCGTTTGAACTCGAGAACAGGAGTCAGACTTTAGTTAAAAGCAGATAAAAGAATTAACACAATGTAACTATATACTCAAGAATTAGTTATAAATAACTTTGACTGTTAGACGCTGCATTTGAAGAGAGTCAGCGCGCGCTGCTCAGGGAAGCCTTTTTACATGTGTCTTCCCCGTGAACACACGAGCGAGAGTCAGAATTCGGCAATAAAGTACATAAATGAGCGCTATAAATAAACGTAGGTGCTTAGACGGTTATGCGTTGGCGCGAGTCCAGGAGGACGCGCGTTTAAACTTCACTTACCTTCCCCATAGTAATGTACTCCGTTGCCGAGTAAAGACGAATGAGAGTCAGAATTTGGCCATATAAGTGCATAAATCTTCAAGGAAACACGCTGCAGCGGTTACTTGATAATCGGAAACAATTTCCGTTTGATCATAAACTCTCTCACATAAATCTATTTTAGGAGATTATGACCTCTCTCTCCAGCAGTAATGGCGGCTTTGAAAAGCTTTGAGGCTTTGAATTGCAGCGCTCTGATTCGTTCAAACTTCAGTGCTCTCACTGACAGGGGTGTAATTTTGTGATATTATGAATGTAAAATAGAGAGATTTAACTTACTAATTAAAGTAAAAAATCGATTGTAGACCTGCAAGTTTTTTTTCAGGATTTAAAAAAATAAAATGCATGCCCATTGGAATGGACATGTTCACACATACTGTATTGAAATGTATTATATATCAGGTGTAATGTTGTGATGTTACCAACAGATGGAGTGGACGCTCTATCTAAAATTCAGTTTTCACTTCATTAGTGAAAGTCTATGGAGATTTTATGACTTTAATCTTCAGTTTTATCAAAAATCATAAGTCTGATCAGTCTGAAAAGGGATAGCAACTCAAGTCAGAACAGGTCTGAAGTCTGAGCAGAGTTTAGTGGTTGTAGCTTTAAAGCTCTAGGAGGAGATGCATTGAGAATTTTAGGTAAGAAGAATAATAATAATAATAAGTTTAGATACAATATCACTAAGTTGGCTTTCTCAAGCCAACTTAATAATAATAATAATAATAAGTTTAGATACAATATCACTAAGTTGGCTTTCTCAAGCCAACTTAATAACTAGATAGAGGAAGTTTATGATATAAACTTCAGTTGGCTTGAGAAAGCCTAGCCTGAAAGTTAAATTTATTTGTAAAAGCTTAAAAAGTTTTGAAAGTTTACAGATGGATAGATGGAAAGAATTAGATCTTGAGCATATATACTCTTGTTAGTTATTGCCTTGCGTTGTTTCTAGGCAGTTACTAAGGTGTCGTTATGTTCTTTGATCATAATTTAATCTTTAATCAATTGATGATCAATTTTGCTAGCAAGATTTAATGTTAATTATCTTGTTGCTAGCAAGATTTAGTATGAATTCCGAAGTCATTAGCAACATTTAACATAAATAAGCATGTTGCTGGCAAGAATTTGCTGAATTAGCATATTGTTAGCAAGATTTATCGTTAATTAGCTTGAAAAGTTTTGAGAGTTTAAACTTAAAAATAAGTTATAATTATGCTTTTTGATCCTCAAAGTGCTGGAAAATTGTAATTAGTTTATAAAAATGTTTACGGTTTAATTACATCCTTGGCTTTTAACGGTCAGTTTTCACTAATGCAAAAAATACTTTGTTTAATTTCTATTTTAAAGCTGTAATTAAGCATTATTAGTATAGGCTAATCACTTTCAAAAGAGACTGCAGTTACACTGCATGTATATGTAGCCTTTTATATATACTAAATAGATGTGTATGTGTATATATATATATATATATATATATATATATATATATATATATATAATATGTATAGAGGTGTGTGTGTGTGTGTGTGTGTGTGTATATATATATATATATATATATATATGATACTGTGAATAATACTTTGTTTTATTTATATTTTAAAGCTGTAATTAAGCATTATTAATATAGGCTAATCACTTTCAAAAGAGACTGCAGTTACACCACAGTTACACTATATGTAGCCTTTTATATATACGAAATAGATGTGTGTATATGTGTGTATATATATATATAAATAAATAAATGGTACTGTGATACTGTGAATAATACTTTGTTTTATTTCTATTTTAAAGATGTAATTAAGCATTATTTATGTAGTCTTACCACTTTCAAAACAGACAGCAGTTACACTGAATGTATATGGAGCCCTTTATATTTACAATATAAATGTAGATAGATATGCATGTATGTGTGTGAATAGATTTAGGCGCTATAAATAAACGTAGGCGCTTAGGCGTGGACGCGCGAATGCGGGAGGACGCGCGTATATGGAGCCTCTAATACATACTTTTTAGATGTATATGTAAATCCTTCCTTCATGGGAAACAAACTTAAATATTAGTATTTTTAAAATAATTCCTGCTAAAGTACAATGAGGAGAGTAATGCAGTTTTTTCTAATCTCAAGCAGTTTTCAGATTGACTCGATCTGCCATGTCAGACTTCAGTTCAACACGGCAATTATAGCAGATAAAGGAATCAACGCAATGTAATATTTGTATAAAGCCTTCCTCCATGGGAAACAAAATAACTTAAATATTAGTATTTTTTAAATAATTCCTGCTCATGTAATGCAGCAGAGTAATGCAGTTTTTTTTAATCTCAAGCAGTTTACAGTTTGAATCGATCTGCCATGTTTTTTGCATCCTTTAAAAATCTTATTTCATTTACTGTTTAAGTGTTCACAAAACATCGATCTATCAGCGAATCTGCTCAGGAAGCGCGTTTGAACTCGAGAACAGGAGTCAGACTTTAGTTAAAAGCAGATAAAAGAATTAACACAATGTAACTATATACTCAAGAATTAGTTATAAATAACTTTGACTGTTAGACGCTGCATTTGAAGAGAGTCAGCGCGCGCGCTGCTCAGGGAAGCCTTTTCCAATGTATATTGACTCACGAGCGAGAGTCAGAATTCGGCAATAAAGTACATAAATGAGCGCTATAAATAAACGTAGGTGCTTAGACGGTTATGCTTTGGCGCGAGTCCAGGAGGACGCGCGTTTAAACTTCACCTACCTTCCCCATAGTAATGTACTCCTTTGCCGAGTAAAGACGAATGAGAGTCAGAATTTGGCCATATAAGTGCATAAATCTTCAAGGAAACACGCTGCAGCGGTTACTTGATAATCGGAAACAATTTCCGTTTGATCATAAACTCTCTCACATAAATCTATTTTAGGAGATTATGATCTCTCTCTCCAGCAGTAATGGCGTCTTTGAAAAGCTTTGAGGCTTTGAATTGCAGCGCTCTGATTCGTTCAAACTTCAGTGCTCTCACTGACAGGGGTGTAATTTTGTGATATTATGAATGTAAAATAGAGAGATTTAACTTACTAATTAAAGTAAAAAATCGATTGTAGACCTGCAAGTTTTTTTTCAGGATTTAAAAAAATAAAATGCATGCCCATTGGAATGGACATGTTCACACATACTGTATTGAAATGTATTATATATCAGGTGTAATGTTGTGATGTTACCAACAGATGGAGTGGACGCTCTATCTAAAATTCAGTTTTCACTTCATTAGTGAAAGTCTATGGAGATTTTATGACTTTAATCTTCAGTTTTATCAAAAATCATAAGTCTGATCAGTCTGAAAAGGGATAGCAACTCAAGTCAGAACAGGTCTGAAGTCTGAGCAGAGTTTAGTGGTTGTAGCTTTAAAGCTCTAGGAGGAGATGCATTGAGAATTTTAGGTAAGAAGAATAATAATGATAATAATAATAATAATAATAATAAGTTTAGATACAATATCACTAAGTTGGCTTTCTCAAGCCAACTTAATAATAATAATAATAATAATAAGTTTAGATACAATATCACTAAGTTGGCTTTCTCAAGCCAACTTAATAATAATAATAATAATAATAATAAGTTTAGATACAATATCACTAAGTTGGCTTTCTCAAGCCAACTTAACTAGATAGAGGAAGTTTATGATATAAACTTCAGTTGGCTTGAGAAAGCCTAGCCTGAAAGTTAAATTTATTTGTAAAAGCTTAAAAAGTTTTGAAAGTTTACAGATGGATAGATGGAAAGAACTAGATCTTGAGCATATATACTCTTGTTAGTTATTGCCTTGCGTTGTTTCTAGGCAGTTACTAAGGTGTCGTTATGTTCTTTGATCATAATTTAATCTTTAATCAATTGATGATCAATTTTGCTAGCAAGATTTAATGTTAATTATCTTGTTGCTAGCAAGATTTAGTATGAATTCCGAAGTCATTAGCAACATTTAACATAAATAAGCATGTTGCTGGCAAGAATTTGCTGAATTAGCATATTGTTAGCAAGATTTATCGTTAATTAGCTTGAAAAGTTTTGAGAGTTTAAACTTAAAAATAAGTTATAATTATGCTTTTTGATCCTCAAAGTGTTGGAAAATTGTAATTAGTTTATAAAAATGTTTACGGTTTAATTACATCCTTGGCTTTTAACGGTCAGTTTTCACTAATGCAAAAAATACTTTGTTTAATTTCTATTTTAAAGCTGTAATTAAGCATTATTAGTATAGGCTAATCACTTTCAAAAGAGACTGCAGTTACACTGCATGTATATGTAGCCTTTTATATATACTAAATATATATATAATATGTATAGAGGTGTGTGTGTGTGTATATATATATATATATATATATATATATATGATACTGTGAATAATACTTTGTTTTATTTCTATTTTAAAGCTGTAATTAAGCATTATTAATATAGGCTAATCACTTTCAAAAGAGACTGCAGTTACACCACAGTTACACTATATGTAGCCTTTTATATATACGAAATAGATGTGTGTGTATGTGTGTGTATATATATATATATATATATATATATATATATATATATATATATATATATATATATATATATATATATAAATAAATGGTACTGTGATACTGTGAATAATACTTTGTTTTATTTCTATTTTAAAGATGTAATTAAGCATTATTTATGTAGTCTTACCACTTTCAAAACAGACAGCAGTTACACTGAATGTATATGGAGCCCTTTATATTTACAATATAAATGTAGATAGATATGCATGTATGTGTGTGAATAGATTTAGGCGCTATAAATAAACGTAGGCGCTTAGGCGTGGACGCGCGAATGCGGGAGGACGCGCGTATATGGAGCCTCTAATACATACTTTTTAGATGTATATGTAAATCCTTCCTTCATGGTAAACAAACTTAAATATTAGTATTTTTAAAATAATTCCTGCTAAAGTACAATGAGGAGAGTAATGCAGTTTTTTCTAATCTCAAGCAGTTTTCAGATTGACTCGATCTGCCATGTCAGACTTCAGTTCAACACGGCAATTATAGCAGATAAAGGAATCAACGCAATGTAATATTTGTATAAAGCCTTCCTCCATGGGAAACAAAATAACTTAAATATTAGTATTTTTTAAATAATTCCTGCTCATGTAATGCAGCAGAGTAATGCAGTTTTTTTTAATCTCAAGCAGTTTACAGTTTGAATCGATCTGCCATGTTTTTTGCATCCTTTAAAAATCTTATTTCATTTACTGTTTAAGTGTTCACAAAACATCGATCTATCAGCGAATCTGCTCAGGAAGCGCGTTTGAACTCGAGAACAGGAGTCAGACTTTAGTTAAAAGCAGATAAAAGAATTAACACAATGTAACTATATACTCAAGAATTAGTTATAAATAACTTTGACTGTTAGACGCTGCATTTGAAGAGAGTCAGCGCGCGCGCTGCTCAGGGAAGCCTTTTCCAATGTATATTGACTCACGAGCGAGAGTCAGAATTCGGCAATAAAGTACATAAATGAGCGCTATAAATAAACGTAGGTGCTTAGACGGTTATGCTTTGGCGCGAGTCCAGGAGGACGCGCGTTTAAACTTCACCTACCTTCCCCATAGTAATGTACTCCTTTGCCGAGTAAAGACGAATGAGAGTCAGAATTTGGCCATATAAGTGCATAAATCTTCAAGGAAACACGCTGCAGCGGTTACTTGATAATCGGAAACAATTTCCGTTTGATCATAAACTCTCTCACATAAATCTATTTTAGGAGATTATGATCTCTCTCTCCAGCAGTAATGGCGTCTTTGAAAAGCTTTGAGGCTTTGAATTGCAGCGCTCTGATTCGTTCAAACTTCAGTGCTCTCACTGACAGGGGTGTAATTTTGTGATATTATGAATGTAAAATAGAGAGATTTAACTTACTAATTAAAGTAAAAAATCGATTGTAGACCTGCAAGTTTTTTTTCAGGATTTAAAAAAATAAAATGCATGCCCATTGGAATGGACATGTTCACACATACTGTATTGAAATGTATTATATATCAGGTGTAATGTTGTGATGTTACCAACAGATGGAGTGGACGCTCTATCTAAAATTCAGTTTTCACTTCATTAGTGAAAGTCTATGGAGATTTTATGACTTTAATCTTCAGTTTTATCAAAAATCATAAGTCTGATCAGTCTGAAAAGGGATAGCAACTCAAGTCAGAACAGGTCTGAAGTCTGAGCAGAGTTTAGTGGTTGTAGCTTTAAAGCTCTAGGAGGAGATGCATTGAGAATTTTAGGTAAGAAGAATAATAATAATAACTAGATAGAGGAAGTTTATGATATAAACTTCAGTTGGCTTGAGAAAGCCTAGCCTGAAAGTTAAATTTATTTGTAAAAGCTTAAAAAGTTTTGAAAGTTTACAGATGGATAGATGGAAAGAATTAGATCTTGAGCATATATACTCTTGTTAGTTATTGCCTTGCGTTGTTTCTAGGCAGTTACTAAGGTGTCGTTATGTTCTTTGATCATAATTTAATCTTTAATCAATTGATGATCAATTTTGCTAGCAAGATTTAATGTTAATTATCTTGTTGCTAGCAAGATTTAGTATGAATTCCGAAGTCATTAGCAACATTTAACATAAATAAGCATGTTGCTGGCAAGAATTTGCTGAATTAGCATATTGTTAGCAAGATTTATCGTTAATTAGCTTGAAAAGTTTTGAGAGTTTAAACTTAAAAATAAGTTATAATTATGCTTTTTGATCCTCAAAGTGTTGGAAAATTGTAATTAGTTTATAAAAATGTTTACGGTTTAATTACATCCTTGGCTTTTAACGGTCAGTTTTCACTCATGCAAAAAATACTTTGTTTAATTTCTATTTTAAAGCTGTAATTAAGCATTATTAGTATAGGCTAATCACTTTCAAAAGAGACTGCAGTTACACTGCATGTATATGTAGCCTTTTATATATACTAAATAGATGTGTATGTGTATATATATATATATATATATATATATATATATATATATATATATAATATGTATAGAGGTGTGTGTGTGTGTATATATATATATATATATATATATATATATATGATACTGTGAATAATACTTTGTTTTATTTCTATTTTAAAGCTGTAATTAAGCATTATTAATATAGGCTAATCACTTTCAAAAGAGACTGCAGTTACACCACAGTTACACTATATGTAGCCTTTTATATATACGAAATAGATGTGTGTGTATGTGTGTGTATATATATATATATATATATATATAAATGGTACTGTGATACTGTGAATAATACTTTGTTTTATTTCTATTTTAAAGATGTAATTAAGCATTATTTATGTAGTCTTACCACTTTCAAAACAGACAGCAGTTACACTGAATGTATATGGAGCCCTTTATATTTACAATATAAATGTAGATAGATATGCATGTATGTGTGTGAATAGATTTAGGCGCTATAAATAAACGTAGGCGCTTAGGCGTGGACGCGCGAATGCGGGAGGACGCGCGTATATGGAGCCTCTAATACATACTTATTAGATGTATATGTAAATCCTTCCTTCATGGGAAACAAACTTAAATATTAGTATTTTTAAAATAATTCCTGCTAAAGTACAATGAGGAGAGTAATGCAGTTTTTTCTAATCTCAAGCAGTTTTCAGATTGACTCGATCTGCCATGTCAGACTTCAGTTCAACACGGCAATTATAGCAGATAAAGGAATCAACGCAATGTAATATTTGTATAAAGCCTTCCTCCATGGGAAACAAAATAACTTAAATATTAGTATTTTTTAAATAATTCCTGCTCATGTAATGCAGCAGAGTAATGCAGTTTTTTTAATCTCAAGCAGTTTACAGTTTGAATCGATCTGCCATGTTTTTTGCATCCTTTAAAAATCTTATTTCATTTACTGTTTAAGTGTTCACAAAACATCGATCTATCAGCGAATCTGCTCAGGAAGCGCGTTTGAACTCGAGAACAGGAGTCAGACTTTAGTTAAAAGCAGATAAAAGAATTAACACAATGTAACTATATACTCAAGAATTAGTTATAAATAACTTTGACTGTTAGACGCTGCATTTGAAGAGAGTCAGCGCGCGCGCTGCTCAGGGAAGCCTTTTCCAATGTATATTGACTCACGAGCGAGAGTCAGAATTCGGCAATAAAGTACATAAATGAGCGCTATAAATAAACGTAGGTGCTTAGACGGTTATGCTTTGGCGCGAGTCCAGGAGGACGCGCGTTTAAACTTCACTTACCTTCCCCATAGTAATGTACTCCGTTGCCGAGTAAAGACGAATGAGAGTCACAATTTGGCCATATAAGTGCATAAATCTTCAAGCAAACACACTGCAGTGGTTACTTGATAATCGGAAACAATTTCCGTTTGATCATAAACTCTCTCACATAAATCTATTTTAGGAGATTATGATCTCTCTCTCCAGCAGTAATGGCGTCTTTGAAAAGCTTTGAGGCTTTGAATTGCAGCGCTCTGATTCGTTCAAACTTCAGTGCTCTCACTGACAGGGGTGTAATTTTGTGATATTATGTATGTAAAATATAGAGATTTAACTTACTAATTAAAGTAAAAAATCGATTGTAGACCTGCAAGTTTTTTTTTCAGGATTTAAAAAAATAAAATGCATGCCCATTGGAATGGACATGTTCACACATACTGTATTGAAATGTATTATATATCAGGTGTAATGTTGTGATGTTACCAACAGATGGAGTGGACGCTCTATCTAAAATTCAGTTTTCACTTCATTAGTGAAAGTCTATGGAGATTTTATGACTTTAATCTTCAGTTTTATCAAAAATCATAAGTCTGATCAGTCTGAAAAGGGATAGCAACTCAAGTCAGAACAGGTCTGAAGTCTGAGCAGAGTTTAGTAGTTGTAGCTTTAAAGCTCTAGGAGGAGATGCGTTGAGAATTTTAGGTAAGAAGAATAATAATAACTAGATAGAGGAAGTTTATGATATAAACTTCAGTTGGCTTGAGAAAGCCTAGCCTGAAAGTTAAATTTATTTGTAAAAGCTTAAAAAGTTTTGAAAGTTTACAGATGGATAGATGGAAAGAATTAGATCTTGAGCATATATACTCTTGTTAGTTATTGCCTTGCGTTGTTTCTAGGCAGTTACTAAGGTGTCGTTATGTTCTTTGATCATAATTTAATCTTTAATCAATTGATGATCAATTTTGCTAGCAAGATTTAATGTTAATTATCTTGTTGCTAGCAAGATTTAGTATGAATTCCGAAGTCATTAGCAACATTTAACATAAATAAGCATGTTGCTGGCAAGAATTTGCTGAATTAGCATATTGTTAGCAAGATTTATCGTTAATTAGCTTGAAAAGTTTTGAGAGTTTAAACTTAAAAATAAGTTATAATTATGCTTTTTGATCCTCAAAGTGTTGGAAAATTGTAATTAGTTTATAAAAAATGTTTACGGTTTAATTACATCCTTGGCTTTTAACGGTCAGTTTTCACTAATGCAAAAAATACTTTGTTTAATTTCTATTTTAAAGCTGTAATTAAGCATTATTAGTATAGGCTAATCACTTTCAAAAGAGACTGCAGTTACACTGCATGTATATGTAGCCTTTTATATATACTAAATAGATGTGTATGTGTATATATATATATATATATATAATATGTATAGAGGTGTGTGTGTGTGTGTATATATATATATATATATATATGATACTGTGAATAATACTTTGTTTTATTTCTATTTTAAAGCTGTAATTAAGCATTATTAATATAGGCTAATCACTTTCAAAAGAGACTGCAGTTACACCACAGTTACACTATATGTAGCCTTTTATATATACGAAATAGATGTGTGTGTATGTGTGTATATATATATATATATATATAAATAAATGGTACTGTGATACTGTGAATAATACTTTGTTTTATTTCTATTTTAAAGATGTAATTAAGCATTATTTATGTAGTCTTACCACTTTCAAAACAGACAGCAGTTACACTGAATGTATATGGAGCCCTTTATATTTACAATATAAATGTAGATAGATATGCATGTATGTGTGTGAATAGATTTAGGCGCTATAAATAAACGTAGGCGCTTAGGCGTGGACGCGCGAATGCGGGAGGACGCGCGTATATGGAGCCTCTAATACATACTTTTTAGATGTATATGTAAATCCTTCCTTCATGGGAAACAAACTTAAATATTAGTATTTTTAAAATAATTCCTGCTAAAGTACAATGAGGAGAGTAATGCAGTTTTTTCTAATCTCAAGCAGTTTTCAGATTGACTCGATCTGCCATGTCAGACTTCAGTTCAACACGGCAATTATAGCAGATAAAGGAATCAACGCAATGTAATATTTGTATAAAGCCTTCCTCCATGGGAAACAAAATAACTTAAATATTAGTATTTTTTAAATAATTCCTGCTCATGTAATGCAGCAGAGTAATGCAGTTTTTTTTAATCTCAAGCAGTTTACAGTTTGAATCGATCTGCCATGTTTTTTGCATCCTTTAAAAATCTTATTTCATTTATTGTTTAAGTGTTCACAAAACATCGATCTATCAGCGAATCTGCTCAGGAAGCGCGTTTGAACTCGAGAACAGGAGTCAGACTTTAGTTAAAAGCAGATAAAAGAATTAACACAATGTAACTATATACTCAAGAATTAGTTATAAATAACTTTGACTGTTAGACGCTGCATTTGAAGAGAGTCAGCGCGCGCTGCTCAGGGAAGCCTTTTTACATGTGTCTTCCCCGTGAACACACGAGCGAGAGTCAGAATTCGGCAATAAAGTACATAAATGAGCGCTATAAATAAACGTAGGTGCTTAGACGGTTATGCTTTGGCGCGAGTCCAGGAGGACGCGCGTTTAAACTTCACTTACCTTCCCCATAGTAATGTACTCCGTTGCCGAGTAAAGACGAATGAGAGTCAGAATTTGGCCATATAAGTGCATAAATCTTCAAGGAAACACGCTGCAGCGGTTACTTGATAATCGGAAACAATTTCCGTTTGATCATAAACTCTCTCACATAAATCTATTTTAGGAGATTATGATCTCTCTCTCCAGCAGTAATGGCGGCTTTGAAAAGCTTTGAGGCTTTGAATTGCAGCGCTCTGATTCGTTCAAACTTCAGTGCTCTCACTGACAGGGGTGTAATTTTGTGATATTATGAATGTAAAATAGAGAGATTTAACTTACTAATTAAAGTAAAAAATCGATTGTAGACCTGCAAGTTTTTTTTCAGGATTTAAAAAAATAAAATGCATGCCCATTGGAATGGACATGTTCACACATACTGTATTGAAATGTATTATATATCAGGTGTAATGTTGTGATGTTACCAACAGATGGAGTGGACGCTCTATCTAAAATTCAGTTTTCACTTCATTAGTGAAAGTCTATGGAGATTTTATGACTTTAATCTTCAGTTTTATCAAAAATCATAAGTCTGATCAGTCTGAAAAGGGATAGCAACTCAAGTCAGAACAGGTCTGAAGTCTGAGCAGAGTTTAGTGGTTGTAGCTTTAAAGCTCTAGGAGGAGATGCATTGAGAATTTTAGGTAAGAATAATAATAATAATAATAAGTTTAGATACAATATCACTAAGTTGGCTTTCTCAAGCCAACTTAATAAGTTTAGATACAATATCACTAAGTTGGCTTTCTCAAGCCAACTTAACTAGATAGAGGAAGTTTATGATATAAACTTCAGTTGGCTTGAGAAAGCCTATTGTGAAAGTTAAATTTATTTGTAAAAGCTTAACAAGTTGTTTAAGTTTACAGATAGATAGATGGAAAGAATTAGATCTTGAGCATATATACACTTGTTAGTTATTGCTTTGCGTTGTTTCTAGGCAGTTACTAAGGTGTCGTTATGTTCTTTGATCATAATTTAATCTTTAATCAATTAATGATCAATTTTGCTAGCAAGATTTAATGTTAATTATCTTGTTGATAGCAAGATTTAGTATGAATTCCGAAGTCATTAGCAACATTTAACATAAATAAGCATGTTGCTGGCAAGAATTAGCTGAATTAGCATATTGGTAGCAAGATTTATTGTTAATTAACAAGTTGCTATCAAGATTTAGCATGATCTAGCATGTCACTAGTGAGAATTTGCGTGATCTAGCATGTTGCTAGCAAGATTTAACGTTAATTAACAAGACGCTATTGACATTTATTGTGAACTAACATGTCGCTAGTGAGATTTGTTAATTCGTAGGTCGCTTGTGAGATTTAGGCCACGTCCACACGATGCCGGCGCGTTCCCTATCCGATCTTTTTTTTCCTCGTTCAAAAAAAAATATCAGCGTCCACACGATACCACTGAAACCGACTGAATCCGGTGTAGTTTATATGCCAGACCAGTATGGGGCGCTGTAATTCTGCCACAGATAATACACTATACACAGAGAAGACGACCTTGAGCATGCGCATTGTTGTTGCTGTTCAGTGTTGCCAGATTGCTAGTTACCTTTTTGTCACGTCCGATCGGGAAAAAATGCATTGGGCTGGTTGATCAAATTTGGGATGGTTTTTGATGCATAAAATCGCTCAATATTTTTCATTATTTATAAGAGTACGCACTTTGGGCTGGTATTTTTTTTAAATTGGAGGGTTTTAAGCTGTAGCTGCGCTGGAATCTTCAGTACAATCTGGCAACACTGTTGCTGTTACTGTGACGCAGCCGACACGTGATGTGATGACATCATCGGTAAACAAAAAAATATACGGATTGGCCGTCCACACGAGTCCGCAAGGGTGTCGGATTCAGATCTATCCACTTTAGGACCCGGTATCAAAAGAGAGCGGATTCAGTCTCCCAAATCGCGGATCAGTGTGGACGGAACGCCAATCCGATAAGAAATGTGTGCGGATGCAGTGATCCGCGTCTCCGTGTGGACGGGGCCTTAACATGAGTTAACATGTCACTGACGAGAATGAATGTTATTTAACAAGTCACTAGTGAGATTTAATGTTTTAAAGAACACAAGAGTCAGTTGACGCAGAGACTGGAGGTTATTGATGATTCAGCTGAACAGTGAGTGGTCTGAAATATCAAAGAATAATAATGAATATTAAATATTAATCTAAAATAAACAACATTTACATTGGTAATAAACATGAGTAAATAATTAATTGATTACAGAAGTGTTGCAATACTTGGTTAGTGCACAAAATGGCATCTAGGGAACATACATGGAGTTTTTTCATCATGAGGGATCATCGGTGTTGTAACGAAATACCAAAAAATAAATAACAATGCTTTTTGATCCCCAAAGTGTTGAAAATTGCAATTAGTTTATAAAAATGTTTACGGTTTAATTACAACCTTGGCTTTTAACGGTCAGTTTTCACTAATGTGAATACTTTGTTTTATTTCTATTTTAAAGATGTAATTAAGCATTATTAATATAGTCTTACCACTTTCTAAACAGACTGCAGTTACACTGCATATATATGGAGCCCTTTATACATTTATTTACTATATAAATGTGTGTATAGATAGATATGTATGTGTGTATATATATATATATATATATATATATATATGTATGTGTGTGTGTGTGTGTATAAAGCCTTTCTTCATGTGAAATAAAATAACTTAAATATTAGTATTTCTTAAATAATTCCTGCTAAAGTACAATGAGGAGAGTAATGCTGTTTTTTCTAATCTCAAGCAGTTTTCAGATTGAATTGATCTGCCATGTCAGACTTCAGTTCAACACGGCAATTATAGCAGATAAATGAATCAACGCAATGTAATATTTGTATAAAGCCTTCCTCCATGGGAAACAAAATAACTTAAATATTAGTATTTTTAAAATAATTCCTGCTCATGTAATGCAGCAGAGTAATGCAGTTTTTTTGAACTCAAGCAGTTTACAGTTTGAAGCGATCTGCCATCGTTTTTGCATCCTTTTAAATACCTTATTTCATTTATTGTTTAAGTGTTCACAAAACATCGATCTATCAGCGAATCTGCTCAGGAAACGCGTTTGAACTCGAGAACAGGAGTCAAACTTTAGTTAAAAGCAGATAAAAGAATTAACACAATGTAACTATATACTCGAGAATTAGTTATAAATAACTTTGACTGTTAGACGCTGCATTTGAAGAGAGTCAGCGCGCTCTGCTCAGGGAAGCCGTTTACATGTGTCTTCCCCGTGCAAACACGAGCGAGAGTCAGAATTCGGCAATAAAGTACATAAATGAGCGCTATAAATAAACTTAGGCGATTAGACGGTTATGCTTTGGCGCGAGTCCAGGAGGACGCGCGTTTAAACTTCACTTACCTTTCCTATAGTATCATAGTGCTCAACAGCGAAAATCCTTTGCCGAGTAAAGACGAATGAGAGTCAGAATTTGGCCATATAAGTGCATAAATCTTCAAGGAAACACGCTGCAGCGGTTACTTGATAATCGGAAACAATTTCCGTTTGATCATAAACTCTCTCACATAAATCTATTTTAGGAGATTATGATCTCTCTCTCCAGCAGTAATGGCGTCTTTGAAAAGCTTTGAGGCTTTGAATTGCAGCGCTCTGATTCGTTCAAACTTCAGTGCTCTCACTGACAGGGGTGTAATTTTGTGATATTATGAATGTAAAATAGAGAGATTTAACTTACTAATTAAAGTAAAAAATCGATTGTAGACCTGCAAGTTTTTTTTCAGGATTTAAAAAAATAAAATGCATGCCCATTGGAATGGACATGTTCACACATACTGTATTGAAATGTATTATATATCAGGTGTAATGTTGTGATGTTACCAACAGATGGAGTGGACGCTCTATCTAAAATTCAGTTTTCACTTCATTAGTGAAAGTCTATGGAGATTTTATGACTTTAATCTTCAGTTTTATCAAAAATCATAAGTCTGATCAGTCTGAAAAGGGATAGCAACTCAAGTCAGAACAGGTCTGAAGTCTGAGCAGAGTTTAGTGGTTGTAGCTTTAAAGCTCTAGGAGGAGATGCATTGAGAATTTTAGGTAAGAAGAATAATAATAATAACTAGATAGAGGAAGTTTATGATATAAACTTCAGTTGGCTTGAGAAAGCCTAGCCTGAAAGTTAAATTTATTTGTAAAAGCTTAAAAAGTTTTGAAAGTTTACAGATGGATAGATGGAAAGAATTAGATCTTGAGCATATATACTCTTGTTAGTTATTGCCTTGCGTTGTTTCTAGGCAGTTACTAAGGTGTCGTTATGTTCTTTGATCATAATTTAATCTTTAATCAATTGATGATCAATTTTGCTAGCAAGATTTAATGTTAATTATCTTGTTGCTAGCAAGATTTAGTATGAATTCCGAAGTCATTAGCAACATTTAACATAAATAAGCATGTTGCTGGCAAGAATTTGCTGAATTAGCATATTGTTAGCAAGATTTATCGTTAATTAGCTTGAAAAGTTTTGAGAGTTTAAACTTAAAAATAAGTTATAATTATGCTTTTTGATCCTCAAAGTGTTGGAAAATTGTAATTAGTTTATAAAAAATGTTTACGGTTTAATTACATCCTTGGCTTTTAACGGTCAGTTTTCACTAATGCAAAAAATACTTTGTTTAATTTCTATTTTAAAGCTGTAATTAAGCATTATTAGTATAGGCTAATCACTTTCAAAAGAGACTGCAGTTACACTGCATGTATATGTAGCCTTTTATATATACTAAATAGATGTGTATGTGTATATATATATATATATATATAATATGTATAGAGGTGTGTGTGTGTGTGTATATATATATATATATATATATATGATACTGTGAATAATACTTTGTTTTATTTCTATTTTAAAGCTGTAATTAAGCATTATTAATATAGGCTAATCACTTTCAAAAGAGACTGCAGTTACACCACAGTTACACTATATGTAGCCTTTTATATATACGAAATAGATGTGTGTGTATGTGTGTATATATATATATATATATATAAATAAATGGTACTGTGATACTGTGAATAATACTTTGTTTTATTTCTATTTTAAAGATGTAATTAAGCATTATTTATGTAGTCTTACCACTTTCAAAACAGACAGCAGTTACACTGAATGTATATGGAGCCCTTTATATTTACAATATAAATGTAGATAGATATGCATGTATGTGTGTGAATAGATTTAGGCGCTATAAATAAACGTAGGCGCTTAGGCGTGGACGCGCGAATGCGGGAGGACGCGCGTATATGGAGCCTCTAATACATACTTTTTAGATGTATATGTAAATCCTTCCTTCATGGGAAACAAACTTAAATATTAGTATTTTTAAAATAATTCCTGCTAAAGTACAATGAGGAGAGTAATGCAGTTTTTTCTAATCTCAAGCAGTTTTCAGATTGACTCGATCTGCCATGTCAGACTTCAGTTCAACACGGCAATTATAGCAGATAAAGGAATCAACGCAATGTAATATTTGTATAAAGCCTTCCTCCATGGGAAACAAAATAACTTAAATATTAGTATTTTTTAAATAATTCCTGCTCATGTAATGCAGCAGAGTAATGCAGTTTTTTTTAATCTCAAGCAGTTTACAGTTTGAATCGATCTGCCATGTTTTTTGCATCCTTTAAAAATCTTATTTCATTTATTGTTTAAGTGTTCACAAAACATCGATCTATCAGCGAATCTGCTCAGGAAGCGCGTTTGAACTCGAGAACAGGAGTCAGACTTTAGTTAAAAGCAGATAAAAGAATTAACACAATGTAACTATATACTCAAGAATTAGTTATAAATAACTTTGACTGTTAGACGCTGCATTTGAAGAGAGTCAGCGCGCGCTGCTCAGGGAAGCCTTTTTACATGTGTCTTCCCCGTGAACACACGAGCGAGAGTCAGAATTCGGCAATAAAGTACATAAATGAGCGCTATAAATAAACGTAGGTGCTTAGACGGTTATGCTTTGGCGCGAGTCCAGGAGGACGCGCGTTTAAACTTCACTTACCTTCCCCATAGTAATGTACTCCGTTGCCGAGTAAAGACGAATGAGAGTCAGAATTTGGCCATATAAGTGCATAAATCTTCAAGGAAACACGCTGCAGCGGTTACTTGATAATCGGAAACAATTTCCGTTTGATCATAAACTCTCTCACATAAATCTATTTTAGGAGATTATGATCTCTCTCTCCAGCAGTAATGGCGGCTTTGAAAAGCTTTGAGGCTTTGAATTGCAGCGCTCTGATTCGTTCAAACTTCAGTGCTCTCACTGACAGGGGTGTAATTTTGTGATATTATGAATGTAAAATAGAGAGATTTAACTTACTAATTAAAGTAAAAAATCGATTGTAGACCTGCAAGTTTTTTTTCAGGATTTAAAAAAATAAAATGCATGCCCATTGGAATGGACATGTTCACACATACTGTATTGAAATGTATTATATATCAGGTGTAATGTTGTGATGTTACCAACAGATGGAGTGGACGCTCTATCTAAAATTCAGTTTTCACTTCATTAGTGAAAGTCTATGGAGATTTTATGACTTTAATCTTCAGTTTTATCAAAAATCATAAGTCTGATCAGTCTGAAAAGGGATAGCAACTCAAGTCAGAACAGGTCTGAAGTCTGAGCAGAGTTTAGTGGTTGTAGCTTTAAAGCTCTAGGAGGAGATGCATTGAGAATTTTAGGTAAGAAGAATAATAATAATAATAAGTTTAGATACAATATCACTAAGTTGGCTTTCTCAAGCCAACTTAACTAGATAGAGGAAGTTTATGATATAAACTTCAGTTGGCTTGAGAAAGCCTAGCCTGAAAGTTAAATTTATTTGTAAAAGCTTAAAAAGTTTTGAAAGTTTACAGATGGATAGATGGAAAGAATTAGATCTTGAGCATATATACTCTTGTTAGTTATTGCCTTGCGTTGTTTCTAGGCAGTTACTAAGGTGTCGTTATGTTCTTTGATCATAATTTAATCTTTAATCAATTGATGATCAATTTTGCTAGCAAGATTTAATGTTAATTATCTTGTTGCTAGCAAGATTTAGTATGAATTCCGAAGTCATTAGCAACATTTAACATAAATAAGCATGTTGCTGGCAAGAATTTGCTGAATTAGCATATTGTTAGCAAGATTTATCGTTAATTAGCTTGAAAAGTTTTGAGAGTTTAAACTTAAAAATAAGTTATAATTATGCTTTTTGATCCTCAAAGTGTTAGAAAATTGTAATTAGTTTATAAAAATGTTTACGGTTTAATTACATCCTTGGCTTTTAACGGTCAGTTTTCACTCATGCAAAAAATACTTTGTTTAATTTCTATTTTAAAGCTGTAATTAAGCATTATTAGTATAGGCTAATCACTTTCAAAAGAGACTGCAGTTACACTGCATGTATATGTAGCCTTTTATATATACTAAATAGATGTGTATGTGTATATATATATATATATATATAATATGTATAGAGGTGTGTGTGTGTGTGTATATATATATATATATATATATATATATGATACTGTGAATAATACTTTGTTTTATTTCTATTTTAAAGCTGTAATTAAGCATTATTAATATAGGCTAATCACTTTCAAAAGAGACTGCAGTTACACCACAGTTACACTATATGTAGCCTTTTATATATACGAAATAGATGTGTGTGTGTATATATATATATATATGTATATATATATATATATATATATATATATATATATATATATATATATAAATGGTACTGTGATACTGTGAATAATACTTTGTTTTATTTCTATTTTAAAGATGTAATTAAGCATTATTTATGTAGTCTTACCACTTTCAAAACAGACAGCAGTTACACTGAATGTATATGGAGCCCTTTATATTTACAATATAGATGTAGATAGATATGCATGTATGTGTGTGAATAGATTTAGGCGCTATAAATAAACGTAGGCGCTTAGGCGTGGACGCGCGAATGCGGGAGGACGCGCGTATATGGAGCCTCTAATACATACTTAAATCCTTCCTTCATGGGAAACAAACTTAAATATTAGTATTTTTAAAATAATTCCTGCTAAAGTACAATGAGGAGAGTAATGCAGTTTTTTCTAATCTCAAGCGGTTTTCAGATTGACTCGATCTGCCATGTCAGACTTCAGTTCAACACGGCAATTATAGCAGATAAAGGAATCAACGCAATGTAATATTTGTATAAAGCCTTCCTCCATGGGAAACAAAATAACTTAAATATTAGTATTTTTTAAATAATTCCTGCTCATGTAATGCAGTTTTTTTAATCTCAAGCAGTTTACAGTTTGAATCGATCTGCCATGTTTTTTGCATCCTTTAAAAATCTTATTTCATTTACTGTTTAAGTGTTCACAAAACA
>JAWRVZ010001414.1:0-27128 GCA_037043235.1 Rhodeus uyekii
CAATTGGGTAAACCATTGCTGACAGAGCACTAAAGTCATGTGTTTGTTAAACATAGAATCTTATAAGAAAAATCGAAATGGCAGACGCTCAAAATGGCCGATATGGGAAAATTTGGTATCACAGGACTCGGCATGACCCATTGGATCTAAAGAGACCAGTTTCATGATTTTTGGCCAAAGGGTTCAGGAGTTATAAGCAAAAAAGTCAGTTTTTTAATATCTCCTGACCACTAGGGGGCAGAGCGCCAAAACTCTGCAGGTAGCCTCAAACCATGATTGACATAACACACACCTAGTTTGGTCAGAAAAGGCTAATGCATTGGGGAGATAAAGCCTCAATTTCATTTTGGCGACTTTTACCTCAGATTCTTTCACGAGTTATTCGTAAACGGTTTGACGAATCAACTTTGTTTATATATCGTTTTGTCAACATTGTCAGGAGATGATGTGGTTCAATTTTCGTGAACATCGGACGAACGGCCTAGGAGGAGTTCGACAAAGTAGGTTTTTCATAAAATTCAAAATGGCGGGAAAATTTTCATGACGGAAAATGACGTCATAGGGTGCAATCGAATCGTCTTGAGCCAAGGAATCAGTGGACAAAAGAATTTTGTTTCTAGGACATACGGTTCAAAAGTTATTTACGTAAACGTGAGTGCAACTTTGGACAGTTGGTGGCGGTAGAGAGATTGAGTTAGAGACTTCAATTTTGCTATGGTCAATGATTAGACTCTCCTTTATGAGTGTGCCAACTTTTTTTCATTTTCCCGCTTACGGTTCTATGGGCTGTCATAGACTTCAATGGCAGAAGAAGAATAATAATAATAATAATAATAAGAACCGGAACAAAAACAATAGGTGCCTCCGCACCTTCGGTGCTTGGCCCCTAAATATAGCTGCTAGCAGCCATCACGGGGCCAAGCGCAAGGAGGGCATTAAATGTCATGCCGACATGGCTGGCATCATCAGACCAACGGCAGTAAGAATCTAAAGACATTTCAATATGACTTAAGTCTAAATGGCTGAAAAATCAACAATACGGTCTTTAGTAGTTCGATTTAATGGTTTATCACGTTCGACCAACAGGCAGCGCTGTAACCAAATTGTAGTGTCAATTCATGTGGTACATTGGGTAAATTGGGTAAACCATGGCTGACAGAGCACTAAAGTCATGTGTTTGTTAAACATAGCATCTTATAAGAAAAATCGAAATGGCAGACGCTCAAAATGCCCGATATGGGAATATTTGCTATCACAGGACTCGGCATGACCCACTGGATCTAAAGAGACCAGTTTCATGATTTTTGGCCAAAGGGTTCAGAAGTTATAAGCAAAAAAGTCAGTTTTTGATAACTCCTGACCACTAGGGGGCACAGCGCCAAAACTCTGCAGGTAGCCTCAAACCATGATTGACATAACACACACCTAGTTTGGTCAGAAAAGGCTAATGCATTGGGGAGATAAAGCCTCAATTTCATTTTGGCGACTTTTACCTCAGATTCTTTCGCGAGTTATTCGTAAACGGTTTGACGAATCAACTTTCTTTATATATCGTTTTGTCCACATTGTCGGGAGATGATGTGGTTCAATTTTCGTGAACATCGGACGAACGGCCTAGGAGGAGTTCGACAAAGTAGGTTTTTCATAAAATTCAAAATGGCGGGAAAATCTTCATGACGGAAAATGACGTCATAGGGTGCAATCGAATCGTCTTGAGCCAAGGAATCAGTGGACAAAAGAATTTTGTTTCTAGGACATACGGTTCAAAAGTTATTTACGTAAACGTGAGTGCAACTTTGGACAGTTGGTGGCGCTAGAGAGATTGAGTTAGAGACTTCAATTTTGCTATGGTCAATGATTGGACTCTCCTTTATCAGTGTGCCAACTTTTTTTCATTTTCCCGCTTACGGTTCTATGGGCTGTCATAGACTTCAATGGCAGAAGAAGAATAATAATAATAAATATAGCTGCAAGCAGCCATGACGGGGCCAAGCATTAGGAGGGCATTAAATGTTATGCCGACATGGCTGGCAGCATCAGACCAACAGCAGTAAGCATCTAAAGACATACCAATATGACTTCAGTCTAAATGGCTGAAAAATCATCAATACGGTCTTTAGCAATTCAATGTAATGGTTTATCACGTTCGATAACTCAGCGCTGTAACCAAACTGATGTGTCAAATCATGTGGTATATCCAGAGTGAGGTGACAATGACACATGCAAAGTTTGGTGTCAATAGGGTAAAGCATTGCTGACATCCAGCTTTAAAGTCATGTGTTTGTTAAGCATAGCATTTCATGACAAAATTCTAAATAGCTGACGCTGAAAATGGCCGATATGGGAAAATTTGGTATCGCACGACTCGGCATGATGCCCTGAATCTAAAGACAGCAGTTTCATGATTTTTGGACAAAGCATTCAGGAGTTATAATCAAAAATGTCAGTATTTTATATCTCCTGACCACTAGGGGGCAGAGCGCCAAAACTCTGCAGGTAGCCTCAGATCATGATTGACATGACACACAGAAAGTTTGGTCAGAATACGCTAATGCGTTGCGGAGATATAGCCTCGCTTTATTTGGTGGCCATTTGGTCAAATTTGTTCGCAATTTTATCGAAACCTGTTTGACGAATCAACTTTATTTTAATAACTTTTTGTCAGCATGGTCTGAAGATGTTATGATTCAATTTTGGTGAAAATTGGACAAACGGTGTGGGAGGAGTTCGAAAAAGTAGGTTTTTAAAGAAAAACAACATGGCGGACAGGAAGTTTGGCCGACTATGACAAATTTGGTATCTGTGTTCTCGGTTTGACCCAAGGAACGTATAAAGACAACTTATTTTACCATAGGTTAACGTGTTCAAAAGTTATTAGCATTTTTGCAAATTTGTTTATAACTTTTGACCACAAGGTGGCGCTGCCTCGAAACTTTTTGTGTTGTATCAGGCCCAGATGCCGAAGACACATATCGAGTTTCGTAACGATACACCAATGTGTTTGTTAAATATAGCAATTTATGACAAAATTCAAAATGGCCGACCCTCAAAATGGCCGATATGGGAAAATTTGGTATTGCACGACTCGGCATGATGCCCTGAATCTAACGAGACCAGTTTTATGATTTTTGATCGAAGCGTTCAGAAGTTATAAGCAAATATTTCACTTTTTCCTATCTCCAGACCACTAGGGGGCAGAGCGCCAAATCTCCGCAGGTAGCCTCAGACCATCATTGCCATAACACACACCAAGTTTGGTCAGAATACGCTAATGCGTTGCAGAGATAAAGCCTCGCTTTCATTTCTGCGGCCATTTTGTCGAATTCATTCGCAAGTTATTCGTAAACGGTTTGACAAATAAACTTTCTTTTAATAACTTTTTGTACGCATAGTCTGGAGATGATGTGGTTCAATTTTCGTGAAAATCGGACAAACGGCCTAGGAGGAGTTCGAAAAAGTAGGTTTTTCGTAAAATTCAAAATGGCGGGAAAATTTTCATGACGGAAAATGACGTCATAGGGTGCAATCGAATCGTCTTGAGCCAAGGAATTAGTGGACGAAAGAATTTTGTTTCTAGGACATACGGTTCAAGAGTTATTTACGTAAACGTGAGTGCAACTTTGGACAGTTGGTGGCGCTAGAGACATTGAGTTAGAGACTTCAAATTTGCTATGGTCAATGATTGGCTTGTCCTCTATCAGTGTGCCAAATTTTATCATTTTCCCGCAAACGGTTCTATGGCCTTACATAGACTTCCATGGCGGAAGAAGAAGAAGAAGATGAATAATAATAATAAAGAACCGGAACAATTACAATAGGTGCCTCCGCACCTTCGGTGCTTGGCCCCTAATAATAATAAGAACCGGAACAAAAACAATAGGTGCCTCCGCACCTTCGGTGCTTGGCCCCTAAATATAGCTGCTAGCAGCCATCACGGGGCCAAGCGCAAGGAGGGCATTACATGTTATGCCGACATGGCTTGCATCATCAGACCAACGGCAGTAAGAATCTAAAGACATTTCAATATGACTTAAGTCTAAATGGCTGAAAAATCAACAATACGGTCTTTAGTATTTCGATTTAATGGTTTATCACATTCAACCAACAGGCAGCGCTGTAACCAAATTGTAGTGTCAATTCATGTGGTACATTGAGAGTGTGGTGACTGACACATGCAAAGTTTGCTTTCAATTGGGTAAACCATTGCTGACAGAGCACTAAAGTCATGTGTTTGTTAAACTTAGCATCTTATAAGAAAAATCGAAATGGCAGACGCTCAAAATGGCCGATATGGGAATATTTGGTATCACAGGACTCGGCATGACCCACTGGATCTAAAGAGACCAGTTTCATGTTTTTTGGCCAAAGGGTTCAGAAGTTATAAGCAAAAAAGTCAGTTTTTCATAACTCCTGACCACTAGGGGGCAGAGCGCCAAAACTCTGCAGGTAGCCTCAGACCATGATTGACATAACACACACCTAGTTTGGTCAGAAAAGACTAATGCATTGCGGAGATAAAGCCTCAGTTTCAATTTGGCGACTTTTACCTCGGATTCTTTCGCGAGTTATTCGTAAACGGTTTGTCGAATCAACTTTCTTTATATATCGTTTTGTCCACATTGTCGGGAGATGATGTGGTTCAATTTTCGTGAAGATCGGACGAACGGCCTAGGAGGAGTTCGACAAAGTAGGTTTTTCATAAAATTCAAAATGGCGGGAAAATTTTCATGACGGAAAATGACGTCATAGGGTGCAATCGAATCGTCTTGAGCCAAGGAATCAGTGGACAAAAGAATTTTGTTTCTAGGACATACGGTTCAAAAGTTATTTACGTAAACGTGAGTGCAACTTTGGACGGTTGGTGGCGCTATAGAGATTGAGTTAGAGACTTCAATTTTGCTATGGTCAATGATTGGACTCTCCTTTATGAGTGTGCCAACTTTTTTTCATTTTCCCGCTTACGGTTCTATGGGCTGTCATAGACTTCAATGGCAGAAGAAGAATAATAATAATAATAATAATAAGAACCGGAACAAAAACAATAGGTGCCTCCGCACCTTCGGTGCTTGGCCCCTAATAAATATAGCTGCTAGCAGCCATCACGGGGCCAAGCGCAAGGAGGGCATTACATGTTATGCCGACATGGCTTGCATCATCAGACCAACGGCAGTAAGAATCTAAAGACATTTCAATATGACTTAAGTCTAAATGGCTGAAAAATCAACAATACGGTCTTTAGTATTTCGATTTAATGGTTTATCACATTCAACCAACAGGCAGCGCTGTAACCAAATTGTAGTGTCAATTCATGTGGTACATTGAGAGTGTGGTGACTGACACATGCAAAGTTTGCTTTCAATTGGGTAAACCATTGCTGACAGAGCACTAAAGTCATGTGTTTGTTAAACTTAGCATCTTATAAGAAAAATCGAAATGGCAGACGCTCAAAATGGCCGATATGGGAATATTTGGTATCACAGGACTCGGCATGACCCACTGGATCTAAAGAGACCAGTTTCATGTTTTTTGGCCAAAGGGTTCAGAAGTTATAAGCAAAAAAGTCAGTTTTTCATAACTCCTGACCACTAGGGGGCAGAGCGCCAAAACTCTGCAGGTAGCCTCAGACCATGATTGACATAACACACACCTAGTTTGGTCAGAAAAGACTAATGCATTGCGGAGATAAAGCCTCAGTTTCAATTTGGCGACTTTTACCTCGGATTCTTTCGCGAGTTATTCGTAAACGGTTTGTCGAATCAACTTTCTTTATATATCGTTTTGTCCACATTGTCGGGAGATGATGTGGTTCAATTTTCGTGAAGATCGGACGAACGGCCTAGGAGGAGTTCGACAAAGTAGGTTTTTCATAAAATTCAAAATGGCGGGAAAATTTTCATGACGGAAAATGACGTCATAGGGTGCAATCGAATCGTCTTGAGCCAAGGAATCAGTGGACAAAAGAATTTTGTTTCTAGGACATACGGTTCAAAAGTTATTTACGTAAACGTGAGTGCAACTTTGGACGGTTGGTGGCGCTATAGAGATTGAGTTAGAGACTTCAATTTTGCTATGGTCAATGATTGGACTCTCCTTTATGAGTGTGCCAACTTTTTTTCATTTTCCCGCTTACGGTTCTATGGGCTGTCATAGACTTCAATGGCAGAAGAAGAATAATAATAATAAATATAGCTGCTAGCAGCCATCACGGGGCCAAGCGCAAGGAGGGCATTAAATGTCATGCCGACATGACTGGCATCATCAGACCAACGGCAGTAAGAATCTAAAGACATTTCAATATGACTTAAGTCTAAATGGCTGAAAAACCAACAATACGGTCTTTAGCAATTCGATTTAATGGTTTATCGCATTCAACCAACAGGCAGCGCTGTAACCAAATTGTAGTGTGTGGTACATTGAGAGTGTGGTGACATTGACACATGCAAAGTTTGCTTTCAATTGGGTAAACCATTGCTGACAGCACTAAAGTCATGTGTTTGTTAAACATAGCATCTTATAAGAAAAATCGAAATGGCAGATGCTCAAAATGGCCGATATGGGAAAATGTGGTATCACAGGACTCGGCATGACCAACTGGATCTAAAGACAGCAGTTTCATGATTTTTAGACAAAGCGTTCAGGAGTTATAATCAAAAATGTCAGTTTTTTAATATCTCCTGACCACTAGGGGGCAGAGCGCCAAAACTCTGCAGGTAGCCTCAGACCATGATTGACATAACACACACCTAGTTTGGTCAGAAAAGGCTAATGCATTGCGGAGATAAAGCCTCAATTTCAATTTTGCGACCATTACGTCGGATTCTTTCGCGAGTTATTCGTAAACGGTTTGACATATCAACTTTCTTTGGATAACTTTTTGTCATGATGGTCTGGAGATGATGTGGTTCAATTTTGGTGAAAATTGGACAAACGGTCTGGGAGGAGTTCGAAAAAGTAGGTTTTTAAAGAAAAATAACATGGCAAATCGGAGGTTTGGCCGAATATAACATATTTGGTATCTATGGTCTCGGCTTGACCCAATGAACACATTAAGACCATTTGTTTTACAATAGGTTAACGTCATCAAAAGTTATTAGCATATTTGTAAATTTGGTTATAACTTTTGACCACAAGGTGGCGCTGCCCCCAAACTTTTTGTGCCGTATCAAGATTAGGTGCCGAAGACACATATTGAGTTTCGTAACGATACGCCAATCCATTTGTTAAATATAGCAATTTATGACAATATTCAAAATGGCCGACGCTCTAAATGGCCGATATGGGAAAATTTGGTATCGCACGACTCGGCATGATGCACTGAATCTAACGAGACCAGTTTTATGATTTTTGGCCAAAGGGTTCAGGAGTTGTAAGGAAAAATGTCACTTTTTCATATCTCCTGACCACTAGGGGGCAGAGCCCCAAAACTCTGCAGGTAGCCTCAAACCATGATTGACATAACACACACCTAGTTTGGTCAGAAAAGGCTAATGCATTGGGGAGATAAAGCCTCAATTTCATTTTGGCGACTTTTACCTCAGATTCTTTCACGAGTTATTCGTAAACGGTTTGACGAATCAACTTTGTTTATATATCGTTTTGTCAACATTGTCAGGAGATGATGTGGTTCAATTTTCGTGAACATCGGACGAACGGCCTAGGAGGAGTTCGACAAAGTAGGTTTTTCATAAAATTCAAAATGGCGGGAAAATTTTCATGACGGAAAATGACGTCATAGGGTGCAATCGAATCGTCTTGAGCCAAGGAATCAGTGGACAAAAGAATTTTGTTTCTAGGACATACGGTTCAAAAGTTATTTACGTAAACGTGAGTGCAACTTTGGACAGTTGGTGGCGGTAGAGAGATTGAGTTAGAGACTTCAATTTTGCTATGGTCAATGATTAGACTCTCCTTTATGAGTGTGCCAACTTTTTTTCATTTTCCCGCTTACGGTTCTATGGGCTGTCATAGACTTCAATGGCAGAAGAAGAATAATAATAATAATAATAATAAGAACCGGAACAAAAACAATAGGTGCCTCCGCACCTTCGGTGCTTGGCCCCTAAATATAGCTGCTAGCAGCCATCACGGGGCCAAGCGCAAGGAGGGCATTAAATGTCATGCCGACATGACTGGCATCATCAGACCAACGGCAGTAAGAATCTAAAGACATTTCAATATGACTTAAGTCTAAATGGCTGAAAAACCAACAATACGGTCTTTAGCAATTCGATTTAATGGTTTATCGCATTCAACCAACAGGCAGCGCTGTAACCAAATTGTAGTGTGTGGTACATTGAGAGTGTGGTGACATTGACACATGCAAAGTTTGCTTTCAATTGGGTAAACCATTGCTGACAGCACTAAAGTCATGTGTTTGTTAAACATAGCATCTTATAAGAAAAATCGAAATGGCAGATGCTCAAAATGGCCGATATGGGAAAATGTGGTATCACAGGACTCGGCATGACCAACTGGATCTAAAGACAGCAGTTTCATGATTTTTAGACAAAGCGTTCAGGAGTTATAATCAAAAATGTCAGTTTTTTAATATCTCCTGACCACTAGGGGGCAGAGCGCCAAAACTCTGCAGGTAGCCTCAGACCATGATTGACATAACACACACCTAGTTTGGTCAGAAAAGGCTAATGCATTGCGGAGATAAAGCCTCAATTTCAATTTTGCGACCATTACGTCGGATTCTTTCGCGAGTTATTCGTAAACGGTTTGACATATCAACTTTCTTTGGATAACTTTTTGTCATGATGGTCTGGAGATGATGTGGTTCAATTTTGGTGAAAATTGGACAAACGGTCTGGGAGGAGTTCGAAAAAGTAGGTTTTTAAAGAAAAATAACATGGCAAATCGGAGGTTTGGCCGAATATAACATATTTGGTATCTATGGTCTCGGCTTGACCCAATGAACACATTAAGACCATTTGTTTTACAATAGGTTAACGTCATCAAAAGTTATTAGCATATTTGTAAATTTGGTTATAACTTTTGACCACAAGGTGGCGCTGCCCCCAAACTTTTTGTGCCGTATCAAGATTAGGTGCCGAAGACACATATTGAGTTTCGTAACGATACGCCAATCCATTTGTTAAATATAGCAATTTATGACAATATTCAAAATGGCCGACGCTCTAAATGGCCGATATGGGAAAATTTGGTATCGCACGACTCGGCATGATGCACTGAATCTAACGAGACCAGTTTTATGATTTTTGGCCAAAGGGTTCAGGAGTTGTAAGGAAAAATGTCACTTTTTCATATCTCCTGACCACTAGGGGGCAGAGCGCCAAAACTCTGCAGGTAGCCTCAAACCATGATTGACATAACACACACCTAGTTTGGTCAGAAAAGGCTAATGCATTGGGGAGATAAAGCCTCAATTTCATTTTGGCGACTTTTACCTCAGATTCTTTCACGAGTTATTCGTAAACGGTTTGACGAATCAACTTTGTTTATATATCGTTTTGTCAACATTGTCAGGAGATGATGTGGTTCAATTTTCGTGAACATCGGACGAACGGCCTAGGAGGAGTTCGACAAAGTAGGTTTTTCATAAAATTCAAAATGGCGGGAAAATTTTCATGACGGAAAATGACGTCATAGGGTGCAATCGAATCGTCTTGAGCCAAGGAATCAGTGGACAAAAGAATTTTGTTTCTAGGACATACGGTTCAAAAGTTATTTACGTAAACGTGAGTGCAACTTTGGACAGTTGGTGGCGGTAGAGAGATTGAGTTAGAGACTTCAATTTTGCTATGGTCAATGATTAGACTCTCCTTTATGAGTGTGCCAACTTTTTTTCATTTTCCCGCTTACGGTTCTATGGGCTGTCATAGACTTCAATGGCAGAAGAAGAATAATAATAATAAATATAGCTGCTAGCAGCCATCACGGGGCCAAGCGCAAGGAGGGCATTAAATGTCATGCCGACATGGCTGGCATCATCAGACCAACGGCAGTAAGAATCTAAAGAGATTTCAATATGACTTAAGTCTAAATGGCTGAAAAATCAACAATACGGTCTTTAGTATTTCGATTTAATGGTTTATCACATTCAACCAACAGGCAGCGCTGTAACCAAATTGTAGTGTCAATTCATGTGGTACATTGAGAGTGTGGTGACATTGACACATGCAAAGTTTGCTTTCAATTGGGTAAACCATTGCTGACAGACCACTAAAGTCATGTGTTTGTTAAACATAGCATCTTATAAGAAAAATCGAAATGGCAGACGCTCAAAATGGCCGATATGGGAATATTTGGTATCACAGGACTCGGCATGACCCACTGGATCTAAAGAGACCAGTTTCATGATTTTTGGACAAAGCGTTCAGGAGTTATAATCAAAAATGACAGTTTTTCATATCTCCTGACCAGTAGGGGGCAGAGCGCCAAAACTCTGCAGGTAGCCTCAGACCATAATTGACATAACACACACCTAGTTTGGTCAGAAAAGGCAAATGCATTACGGAGATAAAGCCTCAATTTCATTTTAGCGACTATTACCTCAGATTCTTTTGTGAGTTATTCGTAAATGGTTTGACGAACCAACTTCCTTTATATATCGTTTTGTCCACATTGTCTGGAGATGATGTGGTTCAATTTTCGTGAAAATCGGACGAACGGCCTAGGAGGAGTTCGAAAAAGTAGGTTTTTCATAAAATTCAAAATGGCGGGAAAATTTTCATGACGGAAAATGACGTCATAGGGTGCAATTGAATCGTCTTGAGCCAAGGAATCAGTGGACAAAAGAATTTTGTTTCTAGGACATACGGTTCAAAAGTTATTTACAAAAACGTGAGTGCAACTTTGGACAGTTGGTGGCGCTTTAGAGATTGAGTTAGAGACTTCAATTTTGCTATGGTCAATGATTGGACTGTCCTTTATGAGTGTGCCAACTTTTTTTCATTTTCCCGCTTACGGTTCTATGGGCTGTCATAGACTTCAATGGCAGAAGAAGAATAATAATAATAATAATAATAAGAACCGGAACAAAAACAATAGGTGCCTCCGCACCTTCGGTGCTTGGCCCCTAAATATAGCTGCTAGCAGCCATCACGGGGCCAAGCGCAAGGAGGGCATTACATGTTATGCCGACATGGCTTGCATCATCAGACCAACGGCAGTAAGAATCTAAAGACATTTCAATATGACTTAAGTCTAAATGGCTGAAAAATCAACAATACGGTCTTTAGTATTTCGATTTAATGGTTTATCACATTCAACCAACAGGCAGCGCTGTAACCAAATTGTAGTGTCAATTCATGTGGTACATTGAGAGTGTGGTGACTGACACATGCAAAGTTTGCTTTCAATTGGGTAAACCATTGCTGACAGAGCACTAAAGTCATGTGTTTGTTAAACTTAGCATCTTATAAGAAAAATCGAAATGGCAGACGCTCAAAATGGCCGATATGGGAATATTTGGTATCACAGGACTCGGCATGACCCACTGGATCTAAAGAGACCAGTTTCATGTTTTTTGGCCAAAGGGTTCAGAAGTTATAAGCAAAAAAGTCAGTTTTTCATAACTCCTGACCACTAGGGGGCAGAGCGCCAAAACTCTGCAGGTAGCCTCAGACCATGATTGACATAACACACACCTAGTTTGGTCAGAAAAGACTAATGCATTGCGGAGATAAAGCCTCAGTTTCAATTTGGCGACTTTTACCTCGGATTCTTTCGCGAGTTATTCGTAAACGGTTTGTCGAATCAACTTTCTTTATATATCGTTTTGTCCACATTGTCGGGAGATGATGTGGTTCAATTTTCGTGAAGATCGGACGAACGGCCTAGGAGGAGTTCGACAAAGTAGGTTTTTCATAAAATTCAAAATGGCGGGAAAATTTTCATGACGGAAAATGACGTCATAGGGTGCAATCGAATCGTCTTGAGCCAAGGAATCAGTGGACAAAAGAATTTTGTTTCTAGGACATACGGTTCAAAAGTTATTTACGTAAACGTGAGTGCAACTTTGGACGGTTGGTGGCGCTATAGAGATTGAGTTAGAGACTTCAATTTTGCTATGGTCAATGATTGGACTCTCCTTTATGAGTGTGCCAACTTTTTTTCATTTTCCCGCTTACGGTTCTATGGGCTGTCATAGACTTCAATGGCAGAAGAAGAATAATAATAAATATAGCTGCTAGCAGCCATCACGGGGCCAAGCGCAAGGAGGGCATTAAATGTCATGCCGACATGGCTGGCATCATCAGACCAACGGCAATAAGAATCTAAAGACATTTCAATATGACTTAAGTCTAAATGGCTGAAAAATCAACAATACAGTCTTTAGTAATTCGATTTAATGGTTTATCACATTCAACCAACAGGCAGCGCTGTAACCAAATTGTAGTGTCAATTCATGTGGTACATTGAGAGTGTGGTGACATTGACACATGCAAAGTTTGCTTTCAATTGGGTAAACCATTGCTGACAGAGCACTAAAGTCATGTGTTTGTTAAACATAGCATCTTATAAGAAAAATCGAAATGGCAGATGCTCAAAATGGCCGATATGGGAAAATTTGGTATCACAGGACTCGGCATGACCCACTGGATCTAAAGACAGCAGTTTCATGATTTTTAGACAAAGCGTTCAGGAGTTATAATCAAAAATGTCAGTTTTTTAATATCTCCTGACCACTAGGGGGCAGAGCGCCAAAACTCTGCAGGTAGCCTCAGACCATGATTGACATAACACACAACTAGTTTGGTCAGAAATCGCTAATGCGTTGCAGAGATAAAGCCTCAATTTCATTTTTGCGACCATTACGTCGGATTCTTTCGCGAGTTATTCGTAAACGGTTTGACATATCAACTTTCTTTGGATAACTTTTTGTCATGATGCTCTGGAGATGATGTGGTTTAATTTTGGTGAAAATTGGACAAACGGTCTGGGAGGAGTTCGAAAAAGTAGGTTTTTAAAGAAAAACAACATGGTGGACAAGAAGTTTGGCCGACTATGACATATTTGGTATCTGTGTTCTCGGTTTGACCCAAGGAACGTATAAACATAATTTGTTTTACCATAGGTTAACGCACTCAAAAGTTATTAGCATATTTGTAAATTTGGTTATAACTTTTGACCACAAGGGGGTGCTGCCTCGAAACTTTTTGAGTCGTATCAAGGTTAGGTGCCAAAAACACATATTGAGTTTCGTAACGATACGCCAATATCTTTGTTAAATATAGCAATTTATGACAATATTTAAAATGGCTGACGCTCAAAATGGCCGATATGGGAAAATTTGGTATCGCACGACTCGGCATGATGCACTGAATCTAACGAGACCAGTTTTATTATTTTTGGCCAAAGCGTTCAGAAGTTATAAGCAAATATTTAACTTTTCCATATCTCCTGACCACTAGGGGGCACAGCGCCAAAACTCTGCAGGTAGCCTCAGACCATGATTGACATAACACACACCTAGTTTGGTCAGAAAACGCTAATGCGTTGCGGAGATAAAGCCTCAATTTCATTTTTGCGACAAGTACGTCAGATTCTTTCACGAGTTATTCGTAAACGGTTTGACATATCAACTTTCTTTGGATAACTTTTTGTCCACATTGTCTGGAGATGATGTGGTTCAATTTTCGTTGAAATCGGAAAAACGGCCTAGGAGGAGTTCGAAAAAGTAGGTTTTTCATAAAATTCAAAATGGCGGGAAAAATTTAATGACGGAAAATGACGTCATAGGGTGTAATCGAATCGTCTTGAGCCAAGGAATCAGTGGACATAAGAATTTTGTTTCTAGGTCATACGGTTCAAAAGTTATTAGCATAAACGTGAGAGCAACTTTGGACAGTTGGTGGCGCTAGAGATATTGAGTTAGAGACTCCAATTTTGCTATGGCCAATGTTTGGACTGTCCTTAATGAGTGTGCCAACTTTCATCATTTTCCCGCATACGGTTCTATGGGCTGCCATAGACTTTCATGGCGGAAGAAGAAGAAGATGAAGAATAATAATAAGAACCGGAACAGAAACAATAGGTGCCTCCGCACCTTCGGTGCTTGGCCCCTAAATATAGCTGCTAGCAGCCATCACGGGGCCAAGCGCAAGGAGGGCATTAAATGTCATGCCGACATGGCTGGCATCATCAGACCAACGGCAGTAAGAATCTAAAGAGATTTCAATATGACTTAAGTCTAAATGGCTGAAAAATCAACAATACGGTCTTTAGTATTTCGATTTAATGGTTTATCACATTCAACCAACAGGCAGCGCTGTAACCAAATTGTAGTGTCAATTCATGTGGTACATTGAGAGTGTGGTGACATTGACACATGCAAAGTTTGCTTTCAATTGGGTAAACCATTGCTGACAGACCACTAAAGTCATGTGTTTGTTAAACATAGCATCTTATAAGAAAAATCGAAATGGCAGACGCTCAAAATGGCCGATATGGGAATATTTGGTATCACAGGACTCGGCATGACCCACTGGATCTAAAGAGACCAGTTTCATGATTTTTGGACAAAGCGTTCAGGAGTTATAATCAAAAATGACAGTTTTTCATATCTCCTGACCAGTAGGGGGCAGAGCGCCAAAACTCTGCAGGTAGCCTCAGACCATAATTGACATAACACACACCTAGTTTGGTCAGAAAAGGCAAATGCATTACGGAGATAAAGCCTCAATTTCATTTTAGCGACTATTACCTCAGATTCTTTTGTGAGTTATTCGTAAATGGTTTGACGAACCAACTTCCTTTATATATCGTTTTGTCCACATTGTCTGGAGATGATGTGGTTCAATTTTCGTGAAAATCGGACGAACGGCCTAGGAGGAGTTCGAAAAAGTAGGTTTTTCATAAAATTCAAAATGGCGGGAAAATTTTCATGACGGAAAATGACGTCATAGGGTGCAATTGAATCGTCTTGAGCCAAGGAATCAGTGGACAAAAGAATTTTGTTTCTAGGACATACGGTTCAAAAGTTATTTACATAAACGTGAGTGCAACTTTGGACAGTTGGTGGCGCTTTAGAGATTGAGTTAGAGACTTCAATTTTGCTATGGTCAATGATTGGACTGTCCTTTATGAGTGTGCCAACTTTTTTTCATTTTCCCGCTTACGGTTCTATGGGCTGTCATAGACTTCAATGGCAGAAGAAGAATAATAATAATAAATATAGCTGCTAGCAGCCATCACGGGGCCAAGCGCAAGGAGGGCATTAAATGTCATGCCGACATGGCTGGCATCATCAGACCAACGGCAATAAGAATCTAAAGACATTTCAATATGACTTAAGTCTAAATGGCTGAAAAATCATCAATACGGTCTTTAGTAATTCGATTTAATGGTTTATCACTTTCGACCAACAGGCAGCGCTGTAACCATATTGTAGTGTCAATTCATGTGGTACATTGAGAGTGTGGTGACACTGACACATGCAAAGTTTGCTTTCAATAGGGTAAACCATTGCTGACAGAGCACTAAAGTCATGTGTTTGTTAAACATAGCATCTTATAAGAAAAATCTAAATGGCAGACGCTCAAAATGGCCGATATGGGAAAATTTGGTATCACAGGACTCGGCATGACCCACTGGATCTAAAGAGACCAGTTTCATGATTTTTAGACAAAGCGTTCAGGAGTTATAATCAAAAATGTCAGTTTTTTAATATCTCCTGACCACTAGGGGGCAGAGCGCCAAAACTCTGCAGGTAGCCTCAGATCATGATTGACATAACACACACCTAGTTTGGTCAGAAAACGCTAATGCGTTGCGGAGATAAAGCCTCAATTTCATTTTTGCGACCATTACGTCGGATTCTGTCGCGAGTTATTCGTAAACGGTTTGACATATCAACTTTCTTTGGATAACTTTTTGTCCACATTGTCTGGAGATGATGTGGTTTAATTTTGGTGAAAATTGGACAAATGGTCTGGGAGGAGTTCGAAAAAGTAGGTTTTTAAAGAAAAACAACATGGTGGACAAGAAGTTTGGCCGACTATGACAAATTTGGTATCTGTGTTCTCGGTTTGACCCAAGGAACGTATAAAGATAATTTGTTTTACCATAGGTTAACGCACTCAAAAGTTATTAGCATATTTGTAAATTTGGTTATAATTTTTGACCACAAGGGGGTGCTGCCTCGAAACTTTTTGAGTCATATCAAGATTAGGTGCCGAAGACACATATTGAGTTTCGTAACGATACGCCAATATTTTTGTTAAATATAGCAATTTATGACAATATTAAAAATGGCCGACGCTCAAAATGGCCGATATGGGAAAATTTGGTATCACACGACTCGGCATGATGCACTGAATCTAAAGAGACCAGTTTTATTATTTTTGGCCAAAGCGTTCAGAAGTTATAAGCAAATATTTAACTTTTTCATATCTCCTGACCACTAGGGGGCACAGCGCCAAAACTCTGCAGGTAGCCTCAGATGATGATTGACATAACACACACCTAGTTTGGTCAGAAAACGCTAATGCGTTGCGGAGATAAAGCCTAAATTTCATTTTTGCGACCATTACGTCGGATTCTTTCGCGAGTTATTCGTAAACGGTTTGACATATCAACTTTCTTTGGATAACTTTTTGTCCACATTGTCTGGAGATGATGTGGTTCAATTTTCGTTGAAATCGGAAAAACGGCCTAGGAGGAGTTCGACAAAGTAGGTTTTTCATAAAATTCAAAATGGCGGGATAAATTTCATGACGGAAAATGACGTCATAGGGTGCAATCGAATCGGCTTGAGCCAAGGAATCAGTGGACATAAGAATTTTGTTTCTAGGTCATACAGTTCAAAAGTTATTAGCATAAACGTTGGTTCAACTTTGGACAGTTGGTGGCGCTATAGAGATTGAGTTAGAGACTTCAATTTTGCTATGGTCAATGATTGGACTGTCCTTTATGAGTGTGCCAAATTTTTTTCATTTTCCCGCTTACGGTTCTATGGGCTGTCATAGACTTCAATGACGGAAGAAGAAGAAGAATAATAATAAAGAACCGGAACAAAAACAATAGGTGCCTCCGCACCTTCGGTGCTTGGCCCCTAATAATAATAAGAACCGGAACAAAAACAATAGGTGCCTCCGCACCTTCGGTGCTTGGCCCCTAATAATAAGAACCGGAACAAAAACAATAGGTGCCTCCGCACCTTCGGTGCTTGGCCCCTAATAAATATAGCTGCTAGCAGCCATCACGGGGCCAAGCGCAAGGAGAGCATTAAATGTCATGCCGACATGGCTGGCATCATCAGACCAACGGCAGTAAGAATCTAAAGACATTTCAATATGACTTAAGTCTAAATGGCTGAAAAATCAACAATACGGTCTTTAGTATTTCGATTTAATGGTTTATCACATTCAATCAACAGGCAGCGCTGTAACCAAATTGTAGTGTCAATTCATGTGGTATATTGAGAGTGTGGTGACATTGACACATGCAAAGTTTGCTTTCAATTGGGTAAACCATTGCTGACAGAGCACTAAAGTCATGTGTTTGTTAAACATAGCATCTTATAAGAAAAATTGAAATGGCAGACGCTCAAAATGGCCGATATGGGAAAATTTGGTATCACAGGACTCGGCATGACCCACTGGATCTAAAGAGACCAGTTTCATGATTTTTGGCCAAAGGGTTCAGGAGTTATAATCAAAAAAGTCAGTTTTTTAATATCTCCTGACCACTAGGGGGCAGAGCACCAAAACTCTGCAGGTAGCCTCAGACCATGATTGACATAATACACACCTAGTTTGGTCAGAAAACGCTAATGCGTTGCGGAGATAAAGTCTCAATTTCATTTTTGCAACCATTACGTTGGATTCTTTCGTGAGTTATTCGTAAACGGTTTGACATATCAACTTTCTTTGGATAACTTTTTGTCATGATGGTCTGGAGATGATGTGGTTCAATTTTGGTGAAAATTGGACAAACGGTCTGGGAGGAGTTCGAAAAAGTAGGTTTTTAAAGAAAAATAACATGGCAAATCGGAGATTTGGCCGAATATGACATATTTGGTATCTATGGTCTCGGCTTGACCCAAGGAACACATTAAGACCATTTGTTTTACAATAGGTTAACGTCATCAAAAGTTATTAGCATATTTGTAAATTTGGTTATAACTTTTGACCACAAGGTGGCGCTGCCCCCAAACTTTTTGTGCCGTATCAAGGTTAGGTGCCGAAGACACATATTGAGTTTCGTAACGATATGCCAATCCATTTGTTAAATATAGCAATTTATGACAATATTCAAAATGGCCGACGCTCTAAATGGCCGATATGGGAAAATTTGGTATCGCACGACTCGGCATGATGCACTGAATCTAACGAGACCAGTTTTATGATTTTTGGACAAAGCGTTCAGGAGTTGTAAGGAAAAATGTCACTTTTTCATATCTCCTGACCACTAGGGGGCACAGCGCCAAAACTCTGCAGGTAGCCTCAGACCATGATTGACATAACACACACCGAGTTTGGTCAGAAAACGCTAATGCGTTGTGGAGATAGAGCCTCAAGTTCATTTTTGCGATCATTACGTCGGATTCTTTCGTGAGTTATTCATAAACGGTTTGACATTTCAACTTTCTTTGGATAACTTTTTGTCACCATGGTCTGGAGATGATGTGGTTCAATTTTCGTGAAAATCGGACAAACGGCCTAGGAGGAGTTCGAAAAAGTAGGTTTTTCATAAAATTCAAAATGGCGGGAAAATATTCATGACGGAAAATGACGTCATATGGTGCAATCGAATCGTCTTGAGCCAAGGAATCAGTTGACAAAAGAATTTTGTTTCTAGGACATACGGTTCAAAAGTTATTTACGTAAACGTGAGTGCAAATTTGGACAGTTGGTGGCGCTATAGAGATTGAGTTAGAGACTTCAATTTTGGTATGGTCAATGATTGGACTGTCCTTAATGAGTGTGCCAACTTTTTTTCATTTTCCCGTTTACGGTTCTATGGGCTGCCATAGACTCCCATGGCACAAGAAAAAGAATAATAAATATAGCTGCTAGCAGCCATCACGGGGCCAAGCGCAAGGAGGGCATTAAATGTCATGCCGACATGACTGGCATCATCAGATCAACGGCAGTAAAAATCTAAAGACATTTCAATATGGCTTAAGTCTAAATGGCTGAAAAACCAACAATACGGTCTTTAGCAATTCGATTTAATGGTTTATCGCATTCAACCAACAGGCAGCGCTGTAACCAAATTGTAGTGTGTGGTACATTGAGAGTGTGGTGACATTGACACATGCAAAGTTTGCTTTCAATTGGGTAAACCATTGCTGACAGAGCACTAAAGTCAAGTGTTTGTTAAACATAGCATCTTATAAGAAAAATCGAAATGGCAGACGCTCAAAATGGCCGATATGGGAATATTTGGTATCACAGGACTCGGCATGACCCACTGGATCTAAAGAGACCAGTTTCATGATTTTTGGCCAAAGGGTTCAGAAGTTATAAGCACAAAAGTCAGTTTTTCATAACTCCTGACCACTAGGGGGCACAGCGCCAAAACTCTGCAGGTAGCCTCAAACCATGATTGACATAATACACACCTAGTTTGGTCAGAAAAGGCTAATGCATTGCGGAGATAAAGCCTCAAATTCATTTTGGCGACTTTTACCTCGGATTCTTTCGCGAGTTATTCGTAAACAGTTTGACGAATAAACTTTCTTTATATACCGTTTTGTCCACATTGTCTGGAGATGATGTGGTTCAATTTTCGTGAAAATCGGACGAACGGCCTAGGAGGAGTTCGAAAAAGTAGGTTTTTCATAAAATTCAAAATGGCGGGAAAATTTTCATGACGGAAAATGACGTCATAGGGTGCATTCGAATCGTCTTGAGCCAAGGAATCAGTGGACAAAAGAATTTTGTTTCTAGGACATACGGTTCAAAAGTTATTTACATAAACGTGAGTGCAACTTTGGACAGTTGGTGGCGCAATAGAGATTGAGTTAGAGACTTCAATTTTGCTATGGTCAATGATTGGACTGTCCTTTATGAGTGTGCCAACTTTTTTTCATTTTCCCGCTTACGGTTCTATGGGCTGTCATAGACTTCAATGGCAGAAGAAGAATAATAATAATAATAATAAGAACCGGAACAAAAACAATAGGTGCCTCCGCACCTTCGGTGCTTGGCCCCTAAATAGCTGCTAGCAGCCATCACGGGGCCAAGCGCAAGGAGGGCATTAAATGTCATGCCGACATGGCTGGCATCATCAGACCAATGGCAGTAAGAATCTAAAGACATTTCAATATGACTTAAGTCTAAATGGCTGAAAAATCAACAATACGGTCTTTAGTAATTCGATTTAATGGTTTATCACATTCAACCAGCAGGCAGCGCTGTAACCAAATTGTAGTGTCAATTCATGTGGTACATTGAGAGTGTGGTGACATTGACACATGCAAAGTTTGCTTTCAATTGGGTAAACCATTGCTGACAGAGCACTAAAGTCATGTGTTTGTTAAACATAGAATCTTATAAGAAAAATCGAAATGGCAGACGCTCAAAATGGCCGATATGGGAAAATTTGGTATCACAGGACTCGGCATGACCCATTGGATCTAAAGAGACCAGTTTCATGATTTTTGGCCAAAGGGTTCAGGAGTTATAAGCAAAAAAGTCAGTTTTTTAATATCTCCTGACCACTAGGGGGCAGAGCGCCAAAACTCTGCAGGTAGCCTCAAACCATGATTGACATAACACACACCTAGTTTGGTCAGAAAAGGCTAATGCATTGGGGAGATAAAGCCTCAATTTCATTTTGGCGACTTTTACCTCAGATTCTTTCACGAGTTATTCGTAAACGGTTTGACGAATCAACTTTGTTTATATATCGTTTTGTCAACATTGTCAGGAGATGATGTGGTTCAATTTTCGTGAACATCGGACGAACGGCCTAGGAGGAGTTCGACAAAGTAGGTTTTTCATAAAATTCAAAATGGCGGGAAAATTTTCATGACGGAAAATGACGTCATAGGGTGCAATCGAATCGTCTTGAGCCAAGGAATCAGTGGACAAAAGAATTTTGTTTCTAGGACATACGGTTCAAAAGTTATTTACGTAAACGTGAGTGCAACTTTGGACAGTTGGTGGCGGTAGAGAGATTGAGTTAGAGACTTCAATTTTGCTATGGTCAATGATTAGACTCTCCTTTATGAGTGTGCCAACTTTTTTTCATTTTCCCGCTTACGGTTCTATGGGCTGTCATAGACTTCAATGGCAGAAGAAGAATAATAATAATAAATATAGCTGCAAGCAGCCATGACGGGGCCAAGCATTAGGAGGGCATTAAATGTTATGCCGACATGGCTGGCAGCATCAGACCAACAGCAGTAAGCATCTAAAGACATACCAATATGACTTCAGTCTAAATGGCTGAAAAATCATCAATACGGTCTTTAGCAATTCAATGTAATGGTTTATCACGTTCGATAACTCAGCGCTGTAACCAAACTGATGTGTCAAATCATGTGGTATATCCAGAGTGAGGTGACAATGACACATGCAAAGTTTGGTGTCAATAGGGTAAAGCATTGCTGACATCCAGCTTTAAAGTCATGTGTTTGTTAAGCATAGCATTTCATGACAAAATTCTAAATAGCTGACGCTGAAAATGGCCGATATGGGAAAATTTGGTATCGCACGACTCGGCATGATGCCCTGAATCTAAAGACAGCAGTTTCATGATTTTTGGACAAAGCATTCAGGAGTTATAATCAAAAATGTCAGTATTTTATATCTCCTGACCACTAGGGGGCAGAGCGCCAAAACTCTGCAGGTAGCCTCAGATCATGATTGACATGACACACAGAAAGTTTGGTCAGAATACGCTAATGCGTTGCGGAGATATAGCCTCGCTTTATTTGGTGGCCATTTGGTCAAATTTGTTCGCAATTTTATCGAAACCTGTTTGACGAATCAACTTTATTTTAATAACTTTTTGTCAGCATGGTCTGAAGATGTTATGATTCAATTTTGGTGAAAATTGGACAAACGGTGTGGGAGGAGTTCGAAAAAGTAGGTTTTTAAAGAAAAACAACATGGCGGACAGGAAGTTTGGCCGACTATGACAAATTTGGTATCTGTGTTCTCGGTTTGACCCAAGGAACGTATAAAGACAACTTATTTTACCATAGGTTAACGTGTTCAAAAGTTATTAGCATTTTTGCAAATTTGTTTATAACTTTTGACCACAAGGTGGCGCTGCCTCGAAACTTTTTGTGTTGTATCAGGCCCAGATGCCGAAGACACATATCGAGTTTCGTAACGATACACCAATGTGTTTGTTAAATATAGCAATTTATGACAAAATTCAAAATGGCCGACCCTCAAAATGGCCGATATGGGAAAATTTGGTATTGCACGACTCGGCATGATGCCCTGAATCTAACGAGACCAGTTTTATGATTTTTGATCGAAGCGTTCAGAAGTTATAAGCAAATATTTCACTTTTTCATATCTCCAGACCACTAGGGGGCAGAGCGCCAAATCTCCGCAGGTAGCCTCAGACCATCATTGCCATAACACACACCAAGTTTGGTCAGAATACGCTAATGCGTTGCAGAGATAAAGCCTCGCTTTCATTTCTGTGGCCATTTTGTCGAATTCATTCGCAAGTTATTCGTAAACGGTTTGACAAATAAACTTTCTTTTAATAACTTTTTGTACGCATAGTCTGGAGATGATGTGGTTCAATTTTCGTGAAAATCGGACAAACGGCCTAGGAGGAGTTCGAAAAAGTAGGTTTTTCGTAAAATTCAAAATGGCGGGAAAATTTTCATGACGGAAAATGACGTCATAGGGTGCAATCGAATCGTCTTGAGCCAAGGAATTAGTGGACGAAAGAATTTTGTTTCTAGGACATACGGTTCAAGAGTTATTTACGTAAACGTGAGTGCAACTTTGGACAGTTGGTGGCGCTAGAGACATTGAGTTAGAGACTTCAAATTTGCTATGGTCAATGATTGGCTTGTCCTCTATCAGTGTGCCAAATTTTATCATTTTCCCGCAAACGGTTCTATGGCCTTACATAGACTTCCATGGCGGAAGAAGAAGAAGAAGAAGAAGAAGAAGAAGAAGAAGATGAATAATAATAATAAAGAACCGGAACAATTACAATAGGTGCCTCCGCACCTTCGGTGCTTGGCCCCTAATAAATATAGCTGCTAGCAGCCATCACGGGGCCAAGCGCAAGGAGGGCATTAAATGTCATGCCGACATGGCTGGCATCATCAGACCAACGGCAGTAAGAATCTAAAGACATTTCAATATGACTTAAGTCTAAATGGCTGAAAAATCAACAATACGGTCTTTAGTAGTTCGATTTAATGGTTTATCACGTTCGACCAACAGGCAGCGCTGTAACCAAATTGTAGTGTCAATTCATGTGGTACATTGGGTAAATTGGGTAAACCATGGCTGACAGAGCACTAAAGTCATGTGTTTGTTAAACATAGCATCTTATAAGAAAAATCGAAATGGCAGACGCTCAAAATGCCCGATATGGGAATATTTGCTATCACAGGACTCGGCATGACCCACTGGATCTAAAGAGACCAGTTTCATGATTTTTGGCCAAAGGGTTCAGAAGTTATAAGCAAAAAAGTCAGTTTTTGATAACTCCTGACCACTAGGGGGCACAGCGCCAAAACTCTGCAGGTAGCCTCAAACCATGATTGACATAACACACACCTAGTTTGGTCAGAAAAGGCTAATGCATTGGGGAGATAAAGCCTCAATTTCATTTTGGCGACTTTTACCTCAGATTCTTTCGCGAGTTATTCGTAAACGGTTTGACGAATCAACTTTCTTTATATATCGTTTTGTCCACATTGTCGGGAGATGATGTGGTTCAATTTTCGTGAACATCGGACGAACGGCCTAGGAGGAGTTCGACAAAGTAGGTTTTTCATAAAATTCAAAATGGCGGGAAAATCTTCATGACGGAAAATGACGTCATAGGGTGCAATCGAATCGTCTTGAGCCAAGGAATCAGTGGACAAAAGAATTTTGTTTCTAGGACATACGGTTCAAAAGTTATTTACGTAAACGTGAGTGCAACTTTGGACAGTTGGTGGCGCTAGAGAGATTGAGTTAGAGACTTCAATTTTGCTATGGTCAATGATTGGACTCTCCTTTATCAGTGTGCCAACTTTTTTTCATTTTCCCGCTTACGGTTCTATGGGCTGTCATAGACTTCAATGGCAGAAGAAGAATAATAATAATAAATATAGCTGCTAGCAGCCATCACGGGGCCAAGCGCAAGGAGGGCATTAAATGTCATGCCGACATGGCTGGCATCATCAGACCAACGGCAGTAAGAATCTAAAGAGATTTCAATATGACTTAAGTCTAAATGGCTGAAAAATCAACAATACGGTCTTTAGTATTTCGATTTAATGGTTTATCACATTCAACCAACAGGCAGCGCTGTAACCAAATTGTAGTGTCAATTCATGTGGTACATTGAGAGTGTGGTGACATTGACACATGCAAAGTTTGCTTTCAATTGGGTAAACCATTGCTGACAGACCACTAAAGTCATGTGTTTGTTAAACATAGCATCTTATAAGAAAAATCGAAATGGCAGACGCTCAAAATGGCCGATATGGGAATATTTGGTATCACAGGACTCGGCATGACCCACTGGATCTAAAGAGACCAGTTTCATGATTTTTGGACAAAGCGTTCAGGAGTTATAATCAAAAATGACAGTTTTTCATATCTCCTGACCAGTAGGGGGCAGAGCGCCAAAACTCTGCAGGTAGCCTCAGACCATAATTGACATAACACACACCTAGTTTGGTCAGAAAAGGCAAATGCATTACGGAGATAAAGCCTCAATTTCATTTTAGCGACTATTACCTCAGATTCTTTTGTGAGTTATTCGTAAATGGTTTGACGAACCAACTTCCTTTATATATCGTTTTGTCCACATTGTCTGGAGATGATGTGGTTCAATTTTCGTGAAAATCGGACGAACGGCCTAGGAGGAGTTCGAAAAAGTAGGTTTTTCATAAAATTCAAAATGGCGGGAAAATTTTCATGACGGAAAATGACGTCATAGGGTGCAATTGAATCGTCTTGAGCCAAGGAATCAGTGGACAAAAGAATTTTGTTTCTAGGACATACGGTTCAAAAGTTATTTACATAAACGTGAGTGCAACTTTGGACAGTTGGTGGCGCTTTAGAGATTGAGTTAGAGACTTCAATTTTGCTATGGTCAATGATTGGACTGTCCTTTATGAGTGTGCCAACTTTTTTTCATTTTCCCGCTTACGGTTCTATGGGCTGTCATAGACTTCAATGGCAGAAGAAGAATAATAATAATAATGAGTGTGCCAACTTTTTTTCATTTTCCCGCTTACGGTTCTATGGGCTGTCATAGACTTCAATGGCAGAAGAAGAATAATAATAATAATAATAATAAGAACCGGAACAAAAACAATAGGTGCCTCCGCACCTTCGGTGCTTGGCCCCTAATAATAATAAGAACCGGAACAAAAACAATAGGTGCCTCCGCACCTTCGGTGCTTGGCCCCTAATAATAATAAGAACCGGAACAAAAACAATAGGTGCCTCCGCACCTTCGGTGCTTGGCCCCTAATAATAAGAACCGGAACAAAAACAATAGGTGCCTCCGCACCTTCGGTGCTTGGCCCCTAATAAGAACCGGAACAAAAACAATAGGTGCCTCCGCACCTTCGGTGCTTGGCCCCTAAATATAGCTGCTAGCAGCCATCACGGGGCCAAGCGCAAGGAGGGCATTATATGTCATGCCGACATGACTGGCATCATCAGACCAACGGCAGTAAAAATCTAAAGACATTTCAATATGACTTAAGTCTAAATGGCTGAAAAACCAACAATACGGTCTTTAGCAATTCGATTTAATGGTTTATCGCATTCAACCAACAGGCAGCGCTGTAACCAAATTGTAGTGTGTGGTACATTGAGAGTGTGGTGACATTGACACATGCAAAGTTTGCTTTCAATTGGGTAAACCATTCCTGACAGAGCACTAAAGTCAAGTGTTTGTTAAACATTGCATCTTATAAGAAAAATCGAAATGGCAGACGCTCAAAATGGCCGATATGGGAATATTTGGTATCACAGGACTCGGCATGACCCACTGGATCTAAAGAGACCAGTTTCATGATTTTTGGCCAAAGGGTTCAGAAGTTATAAGCAAAAAAGTCAGTTTTTGATAACTCCTGACCACTAGGGGGCACAGCGCCAAAACTCTGCAGGTAGCCTCAAACCATGATTGACATAACACACACCTAGTTTGGTCAGAAAAGGCTAATGCATTGGGGAGATAAAGCCTCAATTTCATTTTGGCGACTTTTACCTCAGATTCTTTCGCGAGTTATTCGTAAACGGTTTGTCGAATCAACTTTCTTTATATATCGTTATGTCCACATTGTCGGGAGATGATGTGGTTCAATTTTCGTGAACATCGGACGAACGGCCTAGGAGGAGTTCGACAAAGTAGGTTTTTCATAAAATTCAAAATGGCGGGAAAATTTTCATGACGGAAAATGACGTCATAGGGTGCAATCGAATCGTCTTGAGCCAAGGAATCAGTGGACAAAAGAATTCTGTTTCTAGGACATACGGTGCAAAAGTTATTTACGTAAACGTGAGTGCAACTTTGGACAGTTGGTGGCGCTAGAGAGATTGAGTTAGAGACTTCAATTTTGCTATGGTCAATGATTGGACTCTCCTTTATGAGTGTGCCAACTTTTTTTCATTTTCCCGCTTACGGTTCTATGGGCTGTCATAGACTTCAATGGCAGAAGAAGAATAATAATAATAAATATAGCTGCTAGCAGCCATCACGGGGCCAAGCGCAAGGAGGGCATTAAATGTCATGCCGACATGACTGGCATCATCAGACCAACGGCAGTAAGAATCTAAAGACATTTCAATATGACTTAAGTCTAAATGGCTGAAAAACCAACAATACGGTCTTTAGCAATTCGATTTAATGGTTTATCGCATTCAACCAACAGGCAGCGCTGTAACCAAATTGTAGTGTGTGGTACATTGAGAGTGTGGTGACATTGACACATGCAAAGTTTGCTTTCAATTGGGTAAACCATTGCTGACAGCACTAAAGTCATGTGTTTGTTA
>JAWRVZ010001415.1:5000-27111 GCA_037043235.1 Rhodeus uyekii
AGTGAGTCCATCACTCTCCTCCCTCTCTTTACCAACATGCATCTGACTTCCTGTTCTGAACACGCCTCAAAATGACACAATCCACCCTGTTCTGATTGTGCACTGAGTGACAGAATGACTGATAGTAGTTTCCACAATGCTGCGATGGATTTCTCACGTTCTGAACACCTGACACAATGTTTTCTGTGTGCACTGAGTGACAGAATGACTGATCTAGTTCCCACAATGCATTGCAATGGATTTTTAGTGTCTCCTTCGTTTACGAAGCGCTTCTTACAGCACTGATTGTTTCAAAGCAGCTTTACAGAGAGAACAGGAAGATAATGCATTGAAGATTGTGTTTGGCTGAACAGCAGCTCTAGAAAAAAGTCATTTTCCAGCTTATTTAAGTTTAGATTCATTAATTTTCATTTTAAAATCATTAGTTATTAACTCAGGTTCATTGTTATTGTTTTTTATATCTTCTCTTTCTTTATTGTTTCTGTCTGATCATGTAAAGCTGCAGTTCTTCTCTATCAGAGTCAGTGTTTCTGAACTCCTGAAACTCTCCATTGATTCTTGAGTTTCAGAACAAACACTCTCAATATTCCTCATTATCATAATTCATGCGCAGAATAAAGGGGCGGGGCTTGAGTGAGTGAGTCGTGTGTTGAAAGGGGCGGGACATTTCCCAAACACACTGGAAACTGATCGACCTATGGGAAGGGGCGGGACATTTCCCAAAACACTGGAAGCTCTCGACCAATCACAACACACCGATCCAGCCGCCCAATCAGAGCACAGTGTGCTTTCAGAAGGAGGAGCTTCATAGAGACAGGAACTAAACAGAGCGTTTCTGACAGACTGGGAAAATAACCAACATTCAAGCAGGAAATCCTGATCTAGTGGAGATGTATAAGAGCACAACATGCCCTCTTTTAATGTAACGTAGTTTGTGTTACTCACAGCAACTGAAGTGTTATTTGTTCATGTATGCTGATCTGTGTGTGTGTGTGTGTGTGTGTGTGTCAGCAGTGAGTCCACAGGAAGTGGATATTCTCCTCCAGCGCAGTGAAGGCGGCGTAGACTCGGCTCTGACTTACGCCAAATCCATCGCCAAGTACATGAAGGACATCATCAGCTACGTAGACAAGAGAATCGTTCTCGGTAACACTACACTGTTTTATTGATTTCTTTTATTTTTTTACACTGTTTGCTATTGATTTCAACTTTATGTCTTTTTTATTGAAGTGCTTCTGACTTTAGCATTTCAACTGACGCTCTATTTGTCTTTTGTAAGTGATAACTTGAACAGCCCATCTCTGAATATAAATGCATATAAAAACCATCCAGCTAAACATTGAGTCAACTTTAACTGTTTTTCTGTGACAGAGAACGAGTTTTCTAAAGGTCTTCAGAGACTCTACCAGTCCTGCAAACAAAACATTATACAGGTATATCAGTATGCATTCCTTGTGTTTGATTGATGGTTTGCTTGTTGTTACGTCCCTCGTTTAGTTGTTATGTGTGTCTAGGATTAAGACGCAACAAAAAGAAGGATTTGTGTATGTGTGTATGTGTATCTGAACAGTGTGGAAAAAGGGAACGGAAAAACGGATCACAAAGCAAAATAATTCACCGTTAAATGTTTTAATGTCCATAAATAGTGTGCAATTAAATAAATAGTGAATAAATTCATAATAAAGATAATATTAAACGAAATAAATAGAATAAATTCATATTGGTGGAAAGGAAGAGAAATAAAGAGAAGGTGTAAATCATAAACGAAATCAATAACTAAGTTTAATCAGAATAAACTAACTAACAACAAAAGATATGAAAATAAACATCTTCAGCGTCCAAAAGACGCCATAAATAAACTACACTAACTAATAAGCAAAAACATACAAAATAAGCACCTCTCCTAAACCTAGTGTGTCTAATACAGAAATGAAACTACGTGATGTAATGTAGGTCGCGACCTGCCTGCCTGGCTCCGCCTCTCCCGCCAGTAAACAGGGTTGTTAACGCTGGACCATATAAACAAAAGACACCTAAAGTACTTAACAAAAATAAGGGTAAACGAAAACAAAGCACAAAACAGCAACAAACAAAAACAGCACTCTTGGCCTTAGAGAACTCAAAAGCGTGCATCAGCTTGAAGTTGGGGCGGCCTTTAAACTGTCGCGTTGGAAGACGATTGGCTCCTACGTCAGAGTTGAATCATCCAAGATTACTGCAACTCGGATTGGCCTCTCGAACGAGAGAACCATCCTCATCAAGCGTGCATGCTCGCTCTTTCCTCTCTCTCTGCTTGAAGTTGGGGCGGCCTTTAAACTGTCGCGGTGGAAGACGATTGGCTCCTACGTCAGAGTTGAATCATCCAATCGCGTTCCCACCTGCAACAAATAAGTTTCACACACACGACACCGCATACCCATACAGATGTCCAAAAGGAAAAGAAACATACCTAGCTCAGCGTACATAACACTTGTGTTTCTGCAGATTGATAAACAAATGCACCGATAAACAAATGCAGGATAAACAAATGCACGGATAAACAAATGCACGGATAAACAAATGCGCGATACACAAATGAGCGGATAAACAAATGCGCAATACACAAATGAGCGGATAAACAAATGCAGGATAAACAAATGCACGGATAAACAAATGCGCATTAAACAAATGCAGGATAAACAAATGCACGGATAAACACAAAATGCACGGATAAACAAATGCGCATTAAACAAATGCAGGATAAACAAATGCACGGATAAACAAATGCAGGATAAACAAATGCGCGGATAAACAAATGCAGGATAAACAAATGCACGGATAAACAAATGCACGGATAAACAAATGCAGGATAAACAAATGCAGGATAAACAAATGCGCATTAAACAAATGCAGGATAAACAAATGCACGGATAAACAAATGCGCATTAAACAAATGCAGGATAAACAAATGCACGGATAAACAAATGCGCATTAAACAAATGCACGGATAAACAAATGCGCATTAAACAAATGCAGGATAAACAAATGCAGGATAAACAAATGCGCGGATAAACAAATGCACGGATAAACAAATGCGCATTAAACAAATGCAGGATAAACAAATGCAGGATAAACAAATGCGCATTAAACAAATGCACGGATAAACAAATGCGCATTAAACAAATGCAGGATAAACAAATGCGCGGATAAACAAATGCACGGATAAACAAATGCGCATTAAACAAATGCAGGATAAACAAATGCAGGATAAACAAATGCGCATTAAACAAATGCAGGATAAACAAATGCACGGATAAACAAATGCGCATTAAACAAATGCAGGATAAACAAATGCACGGATAAACAAATGCGCGGATAAACAAATGCGCATTAAACAAATGCACGGATAAACAAATGCACGGATTAAACAAATGCAGGATAAACAAATGCAGGATAAACAAATGCACGGATAAACAAATGCAGGATAAACAAATGCGCATTAAACAAATGCAGGATAAACAAATGCGCGGATTAAACAAATGCAGGATAAACAAATGCAGGATAAACAAATGCGCATTAAACAAATGCAGGATAAACAAATGCACGGATAAACAAATGCGCATTAAACAAATGCAGGATAAAAAAATGCACGGATAAACAAATGCGCATTAAACAAATGCAGGATAAACAAATTCACGGATAAACAAATGCGCAGATAAACAAATGCGCGATAAACAAATGAGCGGATAAACAAATGCAGGATAAACAAATGCGCATTAAACAAATTCACGGATAAACAAATGCGCATTAAACAAATGCGCGGATAAACAAATGCGTGGATAAACAAATGCACGGATAAACAAATGCGCGGATAAACAAAACGCAAAAGCGCGGTTAAACAAATGCGCATTAAACAAATGCGTGGATAAGCAAATGCACAGATCAACAAATGCGCGGATAAACAAATGCGCGGATAAGCAAATGCGCATTAAACAAATGCGCCGATAAGCAAATGCGCATTAAACAAATGCGCGGATAAGCAAATGCGCATTAAACAAATGCGCCGATAAACAAATGCGCCGATAAACAAATGCACATTAAACAAATGCACGGATAAACAAATGCAGGATTAACAAAATGCAGGATAAACATTAACACTTAATATTGTATGCGTTTACATTTTACATTTGTATGTGTAAATATCAATTATCAGAGATAAGGTCTCTCTCTCTCTCTCTCCCTCTCTCTCTCCCTCAGAGCAGATCTCTCTCTCTCTCTCAGGAGCACATGCCGTTGTTGTCGATCTTCTCTCTGGCGCTAGAGCAGGACTCAGAGCAGAGCTGCGGTTTACAACAGGCCACAAACAGCATCTGCACACACTCGTTTCTGCAGGTAATCCTCACATCTCACCCCTACAAACCTAAACATTAGGGTTTAAAAAAATCATTATATTATTATAAATATAATAATTTATATATAATTTCTCTCGTTCAGCCCATGACTCAGCGCAGACAGGAACATGAGAAGAAGCGCAGAGACATTAAAGAGCAGTGGCAGAGAGCCAAGAGGAAACTGGTAGAGATTCAGTCCACTGAACTAACTCCCAGAGAACTCCACCAACCCTTCTAACAGTGTGTGTGTGTGTGTGTGTGTGTGTGTGTCAGGCGGATGCTGAGAGTAACCTGCGTAAGGCTCGGCAGGGGTACGTGGGGCGCTGTGAGGAGTACGAGAGAGCGCGCTCAGTAGCCAATAAGGTGGAAGAGGAACAAAGCGGAACAGGAAGTGGCTCGACCACTAAAGCTCTAGAGAAAGCGGAACAGGAAGTGGCTCGACCACTAAAGCTCTGGACAAGAAGAGACGCCTAGAAGAGGAAGCGCGCAACAAGGTCAGGAAACATGAGCTCACGTCACACACACGCACACACACACACACACACACACACACGTGTTAAAGCAGCTTCTTACATTAATATCACACTCCTGCATTTATAAAGTTATGCATTATTATAATTTTTCTCTGCAATCTTGAAACAATTGAGCACAGAATCAAATGAAGTCTGTTTTACAATCATCCGATATTCACATTAATGCAGAAAAACTTGTATATTATTGTAGTGTTTGTGGAATTGCCTTTTATTTATTTCAAATGAAAAACAGTGAAGAGAAACAGCGGCAGAATAATGAGAACTGTGAAACGCAACGAGAGTTTGGATGTTTTTGTCGTGAAAATCTCACCATGCAAAAAGGCTGAACGATCTTTAATCTCATGCGTTATTGTGCGTCAGAAAGTGTGAGTGTGTTGCAGGCGAGAGATCGACCTTCCCTTTGCCCTCTGTAACAAATATCCACTAAATTAAAAACAACATCACATCATCTTCGGTTCATCTTCACTGATATTAAACTCTGTGAGCTCTGTATATTATATGGATTATTACGTCATGTTTAGAGGAGAGATGTTGACTTTAAAGCTGAAGTTTAATCCTGTTTTCATGATGATTCATTGAAGTCAATATAGACGGTTCAAGTCACCTTTATTTACACTGCGCCTTTCACACTAGAGATTGTTTCAAAGCAGCGAACAGGAAAATAAAGTTTGTTTTGGATTTCCTGTGTGTCTAACAGTAGAGAGCAGCGCTTGCAACATCAAGGTCATGGGTTCGATTCCCATCAGCAAGAACTGATTAGAATGTCAATGTGTTTCTTGAATGCAATTTATCAGCTGCTTTTATCATTTCATTCAAGAAACATTGACTTTCTATTCAGTTCTTGCTGATGGGAATCGAACCCATGACCTTGATGTTGCAAGCGCCGCTCTCTACTGTTAGACACATAGGAAAACTCTCAATAAAAGAAAATGCATGATTTATGTGTTTAATGTTCATGATTACGTTACTTTACGTGTGCATCTGCTTGCATATGAAATCACTTGTTTCTGCTTCTTCTTCACATGTGTTTTGATCCCTCGTTCAGCAGATGTGTAATAGCGCCTGAAAACGTGGAAAGACAGACATTTCTCTCTGTTTCTGCTTTTCTGTTCCTCCAATGTGGAAATGCATTTTTGCATGCTCTCCTGCATTTTTCAGTGGCAGCAGTGCAACAGCAATCAGGTTGACGATTGGTGACGTAACGCCTGAGACGAGGAGGTAAATGAAGTGTGTGTTTGTGTGTGCAGGCGGAGGAGGCGGAGGCCACGTACCGCACATGTATCGCTGACGCCACGACTCAACAGCAGGAGCTGGAGGACATGAAGGTGAACGTGCTGAAACAGATCCAAGAGCTCATCAGAAACACAGACCAGATCCTGCGAGCGGTGAGACACTCATCTACATCTACACTCGTGCATCTACATCTACTCTCGTGGATCTACATCTACTCTCGTGGATCTACATCTACACTCATGCATCTACATCTACACTCGTGCATCTACAGTCGTACATCTGCATCTACACTCGTGCATCTACATCTACAGTCGTGCTTCTACAGTCGTGCATCTACATCTACACTCGTGCATCTACAGTCGTGCTTCTACAGTCGTGCATCTACATCTACACTCGTGCATCTACAGTCGTGCATCTACAGTCGTGCATCTACATCTACACTCGTGCATCTACATCTACACTCGTGCATCTACATCTACACTCGTGCATCTACAGTCGTGCTTCTACAGTCGTGCATCTACATCTACACTCGTGCATCTACAGTCGTGCTTCTACATCTACACTCGTGCATCTACAGTCGTGCATCTACATCTACACTCGTGCATCTACAGTCGTGCTTCTACAGTCGTGCATCTACATCTACACTCGTGCATCTACAGTCGTGCATCTACATCTACACTCGTGCATCTACATCTACAGTCGTGCATCTACATCTACAGTCGTGCATCTACATCTACACTCGTGCATCTACATCTACACTCGTGCATCTACAGTCGTGCTTCTACATCTACACTCGTGCATCTACAGTCGTGCATCTACATCTACACTCGTGCATCTACAGTCGTGCTTCTAGTCGTGCATCTACATCTACACTCGTGCATCTACAGTCGTGCATCTACAGTCGTGCATCTACATCTACACTCGTGCATCTACAGTCGTGCATCTACATCTACACTCGTGCATCTACAGTCGTGCATCTACAGTCGTGCATCTACATCTACACTCGTGCATCTACAGTCGTGCATCTACAGTCGTGCATCTACATCTACACTCGTGCATCTACAGTCGTGCATCTACATCTACACTCGTGCATCTACAGTCGTGCATCTACAGTCGTGCATCTACATCTACACTCGTGCATCTACATCTACACTCGTGCATCTACATCTACACTCGTGCATCTACAGTCGTGCTTCTACAGTCGTGCATCTACATCTACACTCGTGCATCTACAGTCGTGCTTCTACATCTACACTCGTGCATCTACAGTCGTGCATCTACATCTACACTCGTGCATCTACAGTCGTGCTTCTACAGTCGTGCATCTACATCTACACTCGTGCATCTACAGTCGTGCATCTACAGTCGTGCATCTACATCTACACTCGTGCATCTACAGTCGTGCTTCTACAGTCGTGCATCTACATCTACACTCGTGCATCTACAGTCGTGCATCTACAGTCGTGCATCTACAGTCGTGCATCTACATCTACACTCGTGCATCTACAGTCGTGCATCTACAGTCGTGCATCTACATCTACACTCGTGCATCTACATCTACACTCGTGCATCTACATCTACACTCGTGCATCTACAGTCGTGCTTCTACAGTCGTGCATCTACATCTACACTCGTGCATCTACAGTCGTGCTTCTACATCTACACTCGTGCATCTACAGTCGTGCATCTACATCTACACTCGTGCACACTCGTGCTTCTAGTCGTGCATCTACATCTACACTCGTGCATCTACAGTCGTGCATCTACAGTCGTGCATCTACATCTACACTCGTGCATCTACAGTCGTGCATCTACATCTACACTCGTGCATCTACAGTCGTGCTTCTACAGTCGTGCATCTACATCTACACTCGTGCATCTACAGTCGTGCATCTACATCTACTCTCGTGCATCTACATCTACACTCGTGCATCTACATCTACACTCGTGCATCTACAGTCGTGCTTCTACAGTCGTGCATCTACATCTACACTCGTGCATCTACAGTCGCGCTTCTACATCTACACTCGTGCATCTACAGTCGTGCATCTACATCTACACTCGTGCATCTACAGTCGTACATCTGCATCTACAGTCGTACATCTGCATCTACACTCGTGCATCTACATCTACACTCGTGCATCTACAGTCGTGCATCTACATCTACACTCGTGCATCTACAGTCGTGCATCTACATCTACACTCGTGCATCTACATCTACACTCGTGCATCTACAGTCGTGCATCTGCATCTACACTCGTGCATCTACATCTACACTTGTGCATCTACAGTCGTGCTTCTACAGTCGTGCATCTACATCTACACTCATGCATCTACACTCGTGCATCTACAGTCGTGCGTCTACAGTCGTGCATCTACATCTACACTCGTGCATCTACAGTCGTGCATCTACACTCGTGCATCTACATCTACAGTCGTGCATCTACATCTACACTCGTGCATCTACAGTCGTGCTTCTACAGTCGTGCATCTACATCTACACTCGTGCATCTACAGTCGTGCTTCTACAGTCGTGCATCTACATCTACACTCGTGCATCTACATCTACACTCGTGCATCTACAGTCGTACATCTGCATCTACACTCGTGCATCTGCATCTACACTCGTGCATCTACATCTACACTCGTGCATCTACACTCGTGCATCTACAGTCGTGCATCTACATCTACACTCGTGCATCTACAGTCGTGCATCTACATCTACACTCGTGCATCTACAGTCGTGCATCTACATCTACACTCGTGCATCTACAGTCGTACATCTGCATCTACAGTCGTACATCTGCATCTACACTCGTGCATCTACAGTCGTGCATCTACATCTACACTCGTGCATCTACAGTCGTACATCTGCATCTACACTCGTGCATCTGCATCTACATTCGTGCATCTACATCTACACTCGTGCATCTACAGTCGTGCATCTACATCTACACTCGTGCATCTACAGTCGTGCATCTACATCTACACTCGTGCATCTACAGTCGTGCATCTACATCTACACTCGTGCATCTACAGTCGTGCATCTACATCTACACTCGTGCATCTACAGTCGTACATCTGCATCTACAGTCGTACATCTACATCTACACTCGTGCATCTACAGTCGTGCTTCTACAGTCGTGCATCTACATCTACACTCGTGCATCTACAGTCGTGCGTCTACAGTCGTGCATCTACATCTACACTCTTGCATCTACAGTCGTGCATCTACATCTACAGTCGTGCGTCTACACTCATGCATCTACAGTCGTACATCTGCATCTACAGTCGTGCATCTACATCTACAGTCGTGCGTCTACACTCATGCATCTACATCTACACTCATGCATCTACAGTCGTGCATCTACATCTACAGTCGTGCATCTACATCTACAGTCGTGCGTCTACACTCGTGCATCTACACTCGTGCATCTACATCTACACTCGTGCATCTACATCTACACTCGTGCATCTACACTCGTGCATTCATGCAGTGTATGTTTAGACGCTGTGTGTGTGTATAGATGTGTTGTGTGTAATGCGTGCTCGTCCTCTCGTCCAGTGCACCATCTCCTACTATCAGACGATGCATGTTCAGACGGCGGCGCTGCCGGTGCATTTCCAGACGCTGTGCGAGAGCTGCAAGCTGTATGATCCGGGTCAGCAGTACGCCTCGTACGTCAGGAACCTGCGGCTGCGCTCCAACCTGCCCGTACACTTCCAGTTTGAGCCGTACTCCGCCTCCAGCCTCCAGTAAGACACACACACACACACACTCAGTATCACTTAATGTATCAGACAGGCGTCAGATGACCGTTTCTAGTTCCTGATCCAGCTGAATATCCAGCTATATTTTTACAGCATTCATTAGCTTTTGTTTAATGTTCACACTGTATTAACTAATGCTAACTGCTGTTTTTTTATTGTTACCTTATTATTTTATAGTCATATACAGTAACACCTCGGTTTACGAGCAATTTGGTATACGAGCAAATCGGTGTACAAGCATTGTATCGGTGTACGATAAATGTCCCTCACCCATGCGCAGTTTTGTGTGGAAAAAGTCCTAACGCTCAGCATCCTTGTGACAGCCTCTCATAACACAATCAGGAGGTTCCAACCCCTTTATCACCCTTCACTCATTCATTGGCTCTATCATTCACCACAGTGATACTTTTATAAGTGATTTACAGAAGTTTTTACCTCATATTCTAAACATTAATTAATTGTGATCGCTATTGTTTACGTTTACTAAGCAGTAACTGTCACGGTTCATGAATTCATTGTCTCCTAGTTCTGCCTGAGTGAGTGTGTGTGTGTGTGTGTGTGTGTGTGTGTGTATGTGTGTGTGTGGTCACTGAATCTCCCCACTTTTGTTCGTGGCTCCCGTGAGTTCGTTCGTTCGCGGCTCCCGTGTTCCATGACTTTCACTCTGGATTATCACTTTGTTTGTTTTCTGCACTATTATAATAAATTCACTCATTTGCTTTCATCCTTGCTTTCCCCCCTCCCCCCTCCTCCCTCCTCTCTCTCCTCCACGCAGGCTGCTCAAACCTGAAATGCATTACAGTAAATTGTCAAGTATTTTTAGAGTTTAATTGTCAATTATTAATTAGTATTTATATGAGATCTTAATGGTTACAATTTTAACTGCAATTAATAGGATAAAACCCCCCAAAAAATTAAAATGGGCATTTGTGGTCATGTGGAACGAATTAATTGATTTTTTGTGCATTCTTATGGGGAAATTTGTTTTGGTGTACGAACATTTTGGTTTACGAGCTCTTGGAACGAATTAAACTCGTTAACCGAGGTATTACTGTATTGATCTATAAACACAATCACAGTCAACATGATTCTCTTTACATCTGAAAAACTGCAAGACAATCCTTGCCTCTAATCGCGCAGCTCATTTATGCTTGATTGCTGGAATTGTTGCTGGAAGTTTCTGTGTGAAATCTGGAATGTGTTGCAATAAGGGAAATGATGAAATGATTTGTATCCGATCAGTTCTGTTCCCACCCGGAGCAACAGCTCTGAAGCTCCGCCCCCCTCGGAGGAACCGGGATCAGGAGAAGCTGTGGTGAAACAACGCAGAGGCCAAGGTGAGTTACAACACACACACATCAGCTTTCAGGATCCACACACACTCTCTCACACACACACACACACTCACGGACTTGTGTTGCTGCTGCAGGTAGAGATCATCAGCAGGCTCATAAGTCCTGGCCGTCGACTCTGAGTGACACGGACAGTGTTGGAGCAGGAAGTGGACTGGGATCCCCGACCTCCAGCACAGGCGAGAGCGATACACACATCCACAGTCGTTTAGAGGACGGGAGGATGATTAAATAACGCATGTAATGTTGTGTGATGTGTTGCTCTCAGGGGACGTCTGTAAACCGTCCAGGCCGGTTTCTGCTGCCACCCTTTCATCCAATGAGGATTTAGAGGAGCGAGATGGTGCCGTGACCCCGTTTGAGCAGAGTGAAGTGTTGATCTGCTGAAACACGTGTGATTTGCTCTGAGAAGCAGAAGGTTCAGACATAGCCTCATGTGATGTGTGTATCCGGCGTTTGCTGTGTTTTAGGTATAAACGGGATTGAGCCGGAGATCGTGGTGCCGACTGGACCTTTCAAAAACGTGGGATTGTCCAAAGCTGCGAAAACCCATCGGCTGCGTAAACTGCGCACGCCGTCAAAGTGCCGAGAGTGTGACAGCTACGTTTATTTCCAGGGTGCAGAATGTGAGGAGGTGAGACTGACCAATGCGTCTGTATCGCTGACCGTATCAGACTCTCAGATTATCCAGATAAACAAATGCAGGGTAAACAAATGCGCAGGGTAAACAAATGCGCAGGGTAAACAAATGCGCAGGGTAAACAAATGCGCAGGGTAAACAAATGCGCAGGGTAAACAAATGCGCAGGGTAAACAAATGCGCAGGGTAAACAAATGCGCAGGGTAAACAAATGCGCAGGGTAAACAAATGCGCAGGGTAAACAAATGCGCAGGGTAAACAAATGCAGGGTAAACAAATGCAGGATAAACAAATGCAGGATAAACAAATGCAGGATAAACAAATGCAGGATAAACAAATGCGCAGGATAAACAAATGCAGGGTAAACTAATGCGTGATAAATGCAGGGTAAACAAATGCAGGGTAAACAAATGCAGGATAAACAAATGCGGGGTAAACAAATGCACAGGTAAACAAATGCAGGGTAAACTAATGCGCGATAAATGCGGGGTAAACAAATGCACGGGTAAACAAATGCGCAAGGTAAACAAATGCGCAGGGTAAACAAATGCGCAGGATAAACAAATGCAGGATAAACAAATGCGCAGGGTAAACTAATGCGCGATAAATGAAGGTTAAACAAATGCAGGGTAAACAAATGCAGGATAAACAAATGCGGGGTAAACAAATGCACAGGTAAACAAATGCAGGGTAAACTAATGCGCGATAAATGCGGGGTAAACAAATGCACGGGTAAACAAATGCGCAAGGTAAACAAATGCGCAGGGTAAACAAATGTGCAGGGTAAACAAATGCAGGATAAACAAATGCAGGATAAACAAATGCGCAGGATAAACAAATGCAGGGTAAACTAATGCGCGATAAATGAAGGTTAAACAAATGCAGGGTAAACAAATGCGGCGTAAACAAATGCAGGGTAAACAAATGCAGGATAAACAAATGCAGGGTAAACTAATGCAGGATAAACAAATGCAGGGTAAAAGAGTTTCCTGTAACGATATAATGCGATTATTTATAGAAACTTTGGTAAAAACAATGTTATCAGACAATTTTTATTTAGCCAGTTCATCTCACCATTGCAACAACATTTGAAACCCTGGCGTTTTTACACCAAAATATAACCAGTATGTAACTTAAATAACCGGTCGAGAATTCAACAGCTTTAACAGCACAACCCGTACCTTAACCCGTTAACCTGAGCCCTGTTCCATCAAGTGTTTGTACTTCTCTACAGGGAAAATGACTATACCCATTTACTGAATAAATATCTATTATAAGAACACAAATAAACCATATACTGTCACACTTGTGTGTTCATTCTCTTCATAAAGAAAGGTGTGTAGTGTAAATCACATACACACATAGTGCTGTGGATTCAGACATTAACTGGAAGACCTGAGGCCTGTGGGACGTGTTCATGTTTCCAGCTGTTGGTCTGATGTGTGTGTGTGTGTGTGTGTGTGTGTCAGTGTTTCCTGGCGTGTCATAAGAAGTGTCTGGAGTCTCTGGCCATCCAGTGCGGTCATAAGAAGCTCCAGGGCCGCCTGCAGCTCTTCGGACGGGACTTCTGTCAGGTCCTGCAGGGCGACGAGGAGGGCGTTCCCTTCATCATCAGGAAGTGCATCACCGAGATCGAGAGGAGGGCGCTCACAATGAAGGTGCGACAGGAACGCTTTAAACAAGATCAAGATCACTTTTACTGATCGGTTTGAGTGTTTACCTCTGATAAATGCGTTTCAAACGCACACCGACGAGCCAAAACATCCTTGATCGTCTCCTGAAGCTCTGGGTAGATTAAGATGGGGATGATTTTCACAATCCTGCATTTATCAGCTGCTTTTATCATCGCATTCAAGAAACACATTGACATTCTAATCAGTTCTTGCTTTCCCTGGAATCCCCTGATATTTAAATGCTTAGTTTTACTAATGCAATACAATGATGATTGAGAGATGAACAAACAAACCTTCCTCAAAATCCTGATATTTCATACTCTCATTTAGACGTGATTTTCTAATAAATGATGTGGATAATCAAACGTTTCTTCAAGTGTTCATCTTAAAATATTACTACCGATATAAAAGTTATGTTTATAAAAATCAGTAAAGATTTCTCTGTAGAAAGACCACAAGCTGAAGCTGGAGATTTGTACAATTACAGTAATGCCTTGAGATACGAGCAGAATCCGTTCCAGGACGAGCTCGTAACTCCAGTTGCTCGAATCTAGAAGAGGAGATTACGTAGATAAACACAATACAGAAGTGTAGTGTTTCTCCCGTGTTGTGTGTTGATAGACTCAGAAGCTCATATTGATTATTATTGAACACTCATAACTCGTGCTGCTCCCAGCTTAATACTGGTGAATCACTCGTTGCCCCCGGTAACCCCCGCTGTAAAACCAAGCTGCCTCTAGTGGAGATCAAATGCAATTACACCATAAATGTATATAACACACACCACAGGAAGACTCGCGGGAGATGCGTACGGAAGTCGAGGAACACGTGAAGTGAAGGAGTGAGGCACGTGGACTCCTCTAGCGTCCGCATCTATAAGCTGCTCGTATCTCAAATATTTACTCATATCTCAAAGCAAAAATGCTCGAGGGCTTGCTCGTATCTCGGAGTACTCGTATGTCAGGGCGCTCGTATCTCAAGGCATTACTGTACACTGAAAGCCTTTGTCCTGCTTAAACTCAGTAGTTTGTGAGCAGCAGGTTTTGAGCTCTTAATGCTTTGCTTGCGTGTCTTCAGGGAATCTACCGAGTGAATGGCGTGAAGACCCGTGTGGAGAAGCTGTGCCAGGCGTTTGAGAACGGCAAAGAGCTGGTGGAGCTGTCGCAGGCCTCGCCACACGACATCAGCAACGTGCTGAAGCTCTACCTGAGACAGGTGAACACACTTCCCTTTCCTGAGCGATCATCTATAGCGTCATATGTGCTGAACTCTTGTTCACTTCTGGGTTCTGATGACACTTCCCTAAAATATTGTGTGCATTCTGTTGTAATTTTGCTGTTTGTAAGGTGAAGAATTCTTGAATTATCCATTTATCAGCAGAAATCTCACGTCTGTGAGGTTATTTCTCTCTAAAGCATTAGAGTGACAGTGTGTTGTGCGTCTGCTCCTCAGCTGCCGGAGCCCATCATGCCCTTCCGTCTGTACAATGATCTGATGGGCCTGGCGAAGGAGAGCCTGAACCCGGACGGCGCAGAGGCGGGTGAAGGGGTGAAGAGCCCAGAGCTGGTGGATCGTGGGGCAGAAACAGAGCCAGAGGTGCTGACGTTAGTGCAGAAACTACAAGAACTGCTCAAGCGTCTGCCGCACGCCAACATCTGCACACTGGAGTACATCGTGCAGCACCTGCGCAGGTGAAGCAGCAACACCTGCAGAAACACCGCAACACAGTAAAACATGTAAAACTGCCGTGACACACCCGTGACACAGCCGTAACACAGCCGTAACACTGCCGTAACACACCCGTGACACAGCCGTAACACACCCGTAACACACCCGTGACACAGCCGTAACACTGCCGTAACACAGCCGTAACACTGCTGTAACACACCCGTAACACACCCGTAACACACCCGTGACACAGCCGTAACACACCCGTAACACTGCCGTAACACACCCGTAACACTGCCGTAACACAGCCGTGACACACCCGTGACACAGCCGTAACACTGCCGTAACACACCCGTAACACTGCCGTAACACACCCGTGACACACCCGTGACACTGCCGTGACACACCCGTGACACTGCCGTGACACACCCGTGACACAGCCGTGACACACCCGTACCACAGCTCATCGTAATTTTAGAAAGGCTGTAACTATTTAATTTAGAGGGATACTTTTTTAATAATTTTATATATTGAGTATTTAAGTTTGAATATATTAACAATTTTAGTCTAATAATTTAATAAATATATATATATTTTTAAATATTTTAATAATAGTCAGATCTGTAATAGTCATAGGAATTCAGAAGACAAGCAAAATAAAAACAAGAAATGCAAAATAATTGTTTTTTTGACATAATATTAACTATTATTTTTAACATTGTATAATGTTAGTATTGACTCTTGTTCTCTCTCTCTCTCCCCCTCACTCTCTCTCTGTCTCTCTCTCATACTCTCTCTCTCTCTGTCTCTCTCTCTGTCTCTCTCTCATTCTCTCTCTCTCTCTCTCTGTCTCTCTCTCTCTCTCTCTCCCCCTCACTCTCTCTCTGTCTCACTCTCTCTCCCTGTCTCACTCTCTTACTCTCACTCACTCTCTCTCTCTCTCTCTCTCTCTCTCAGAGTGTGTGAGCTGGAGCAGGATAATAAGATGAGCGCGAGTAATTTAGGCATTGTGTTCGGGCCGACCCTGATGAGACCCAAACCCACCGGCGCCACCGTGTCTCTCTCGTCTCTGGTGGATTATCCTCATCAGGCCCGGATCGTAGAGGCTCTGATCGTCTTCCAGCAGAACATCTTCATCTCCACTTCCTCTTCCTCAGCCTCCCCTCCTGCCCAGAGCCAGGCATGCTCACACACACACACACACACACACACACACACTCTCTCACACACTGATTGATGTGGTTCTGATGTGTGCGTTTTCTCTGCAGGATCGTGAGGTTCATCATGAAGAGTCGAACACAGTCGATCTGGAATACGGTGAGATGAATAACAAAATCATGTCTGTTTTTTTTACATTTAAAATATGAATATTAAATGCATATAAAATATGAGGATTACAATTAATACATTTATTATTTTAAATACTAATATGATTAAAGAAAAGGTTTTTTTTAATCAAGAGGGTCTGGGATGTAATTGATATATATATAAATAAATATTAGATTGTTTATTTTGCAAATTGTATTTACATTTTTTTTTTTATGTATTTTACTTTTTTTGTGTGTGTGTGTGTGTGTGTGTGTGTGTGTGTGTGTGTGTGTGTGTGTGTGTGCAGGCGGGTCAGTGGGGTCGCCGGGCTCTCAGGAGCGATGGCTGGACTCAGACTCGGATGCGGAGGAGAGACGGCGCCCCCCTCTGGTGAGTCAGGAGAGCGAGACGAGCACCGAGGAAGAGCAGACGAGTCCCCGAGTCAGTGTGGAGCTCTCCGATCCGTGACACGTGTGTGTGTGTGTGTGTGTGAGCTAACGACTGACCGACGCACTGACATGACCGCTAATGACCTGCAGCTGGAATACAATAATGACCGTCCTTCAGAAACAAACATGTTTAGTAATTACGTGTGTCGATATTAAACCGTCTGATAGGAACCTTAACGTGTGTTTCAGTATTTATTATAGTTTGATGTATGAGTTTTTGCGTTGTGTATTAAAGGATGTTGTGGTTGAACTAACAGCCGCTGCCGGTCGGCGCTGGTTTTAACTTCCTGCCGTCACTCGTTTCCTTCCAACATCTGCTTCATTTGTGACCGTGTGTTTCTTCCCGACGCAAACATCGGCTGAGAAACGCACAACAACACGGCGTTTTGTATATTCTGAAACTGTACATATTTCCTGAAAATGTTTGTATCCAATACATTTCTATTGTATTTGCAATAAATTTTGTTTGTAAACTCTTTTTTTGCCATTAGTGTGTTAAAATATGCACCATAATAAAAACCATTCATTAAATAAAAGTGGATTTATTTATTCATTTATTTTTTGCAAATGCTTCATATCAGATCGACTAACTCACGATATATACGTCATGTTCAAAACATCAGAATGAGCCGCAATATTAGAGGTGGAAACGGCGTCAAACATGAGAAAGATCAACGTTTGAGTCATTTGAGTCGATTCAGAGAGTCATTTGAGTCAATTCATTGAGTAATTAAAGTCGATTCAGCGAGTCATTAGAGTTGATTCAGTGAGCCACTGGAGTTGATTCAGGGAGTCATTTGACTTATTCGGTCAATGAATTAAACGACATTAATCTGGATGTACATTTCGCATGCAGGTGAGGATATAAAAAATAAAAATGTCAACAATTCATAAAATCTTAAATTAGGGCTGTCAATAACAATTATTTTGGTAATCAGTGGTTTATTTTGACGATTAATCGTCTAATTGGATTGTTTGTGGTAATAAAAGCAGATCTAAGTGAACAATTACCATTAAAACACCTTAAAATATGGAGGTATAATAACAACGAGGCAATTAATAATCGGTTCAAATAAAGGATCAAAAGCAAGTAATCACATGGTTTAATAGAATGACACTGTTAAAATACATCATATTAACATAATCAACATATTTGCATTACGTATTATAACACAATCCTGCCGAGAGCGTTTGCTGTCGTTCCGCTTTCTTTTTACATCATAAAAACATTCATTAATCAAACGTGGATTTATTTATTTCTGTTGTTGATTTACCAAATCAAACGCAACACAAGGCGTAGGGCTTCACTGAAATATAAAGGCATCATATATATTCTCATGCATATTGTTTGGAAACTATAGTCCCATTGTTGCATTAGTTCCTCTGTTCACGATAGCACTGTTCTATTGTGTGTTATTTACTTGCATTGGAATATTTTATTATGATTCATTATTTTGTATTATTAATGCAATTATTTATGTACATATTTTTATTTATTTTTTACAGTGTTTCTTCTATACTAATAATATACTATAGTATAATCATGTTTACATTGAATCTTGAGGTTCTGAATCTCATGCGTCTGATACACTTTTACTGAATAACTAGTTTTATGTCAGATAAAACTATTACGAAAATAACACGTGTAATTTTGTATCTTACTAATAATATGTAGTATAGTAGTCATATTAATATTGTGTTGTGAGCAGATCAGTCTTTTCACGCGATATGGATCATCTTAGCGTCACATGTTTAAACCTCATTAACGGCTTTCATCAGTCACGTGCTCACGGAGATCTTCTGTGTGTAGATGCGATCAATTTTAATTTTTTTAACAAATGTGTGTGTGTGTGTGTGTGTGTGTTTAGAACCTATTAGAAAATATTCCCAGTGGGAATAATAACCTTAATAATAAAATGATGAAACAATGAAATAGTAACGGTTGCTGGATGACGTCGCGGCAGGTGATTGGCTGCGGCTGGAGGAAGAGGCGTGTCCTCCAGAGGTGGGCGGGGCGATGTGGGTTCAGAGACTGTGCAGCCGCAGCTTCGTAAGAGCCATGGTGAGAATCTCGAGCTTTAACAAGCTTTTGTGTGAATGTCAGTGGGTTTGTGTTGCTGTTGTGTGTTTATCAGCGGGTTTGTGTAGCTGTTGTGTGTATGTGTAGTTGTTGAGTGTTTGTCAGCGGGTTTATGTAGCGGTTGTGTGTCTGCTAATTCATTCCGGTGCATTAGCTTTAGCCATTAGCTTTGTTTATGATGAACAGTCGCGTTGTAATCCTTCAATAATCCTTCGATCGACGCGATTAAACTCCAGCCTGTTTGAGGGCTTTGAGTTTTGTGTTGCTGACTTTAATCACGTGCAGAATTATGAATGACGTTGCTATTTCAGCTTGGATCATTTATACATATGTATAAATAATGTGTGTTTGTCTGTGTGTGTTTGTGTGTCTTTATTATTAAATCAGTTAATCTGTGACTCGTCACTGAACTATGACCGTCATATAGAGGCGTATCCGAGCAATAAAACAGTCACAGTCTGTAATGGTCGAGTTTTAATGCGTTAAACATCAATAGACTGGTATAAAGTGTGTTGTTCTGCATAACTCAATCTGATTGACCCTTGACCTTTGACCTGCGTTTATTGCAGTGCGCTCAAGCCAATGATTGGCAGTCGGCCAAATCCATGTACGATTTCTCAGCCAAAGACATCGATGGAAATGAAGTGTCTCTGGAGAAATACAGGTGAGCTTCATCCAAAGCTTTAGACACACATTGACATTCTAATCAGTTCTTGCTTTCCCTGGGGATCGAACCCATCACCTGCGGGTTGCAAGCGCTGCTCTCTACTGATTGACACACAGGAACTCTGTATTTTGACGGGAGAAAATCCCTGACGCAGGATATTAAATGTGATGTTGCCTCAGGAAACGTGTGTGTGTGTGTGTTTAGGGGTTACGTGTGTATCGTCACAAACGTGGCGTCCAAATGAGGGAAGACTCCGGTGAACTACACTCAGTTTGCGGCGATGCACGCCACGTACGCTGAGAAGGGTTTACGCATCCTGGGCTTCCCCTGCAACCAGTTCGGCAAGCAGGTACGAACGAGCGCAGAAATAAACGTGTGTTTACATGCTTTTATCATCGCATTCAAGAAACACATCGACATTCTAATCAGTTCTTGCTTTCCCTGGGAATCGAACCCATGACCTTGATGTTGCAAGTTACGAAAGTCATTAACAGTACGGAGCCGCCAGCCATTGTTGTTTTATCTATTAATCTGTTGTAATTTATCTATTAAACTCTTTCCAATAAATAAGTACAACTTCTATTATTGTGAAGCGACGCGTCGAGTGCCCAGCGTTCCCAGTGTTCCCAGTGTCTGGGTTCTGCTTCCTCCTGCCTCTGTCAGCTGGTTCTCTGAAGGTTCTCTTGTTCCCGCAGGAGCCCGGGACGGAGGCGGAGATCAAGGAGTTTGCCGCAGGCTACAAGGCGGAGTTTGATCTGTTCAGTAAGGTGGAGGTGAACGGAGACGGAGCGCACCCGCTGTGGAGGTGGATGAAGGAGCAGCCCAAGGGCAAGGGCACTCTGGGGAAGTGAGTTCTCCGACCGTTTCACAACATCTGCTGTGGGAGACGCAGGAATCCCTAACGCACTGCTTTTGTTTCCACAGCAACATCAAATGGAACTTCACCAAGGTAACGTATGTTAATGAGGCTGTTCTCTGATTGGCTGTGACGTTTAAACTCAAAGCTGCTGTTCTTCAGTTCCTGATTGACAGAGAAGGTCAGGTGGTGAAGCGGTACGGCCCGATGGACGATCCCAGCGTGAGTCTCTCTCTGTGAAACGTGTGTGTTGTGTGAGATTTCATTTCATTTGGTAATAAATAACGTTGCTTGTTGTGTTTGTTCCGTCAGGTTATTGAAAAGGATCTTCCCAAGTACCTGTAGCCGTGGATCCGCTCCATGTGGCTCCGCCTCCGTCCCGTGTGTTTAGGCGCTCGTCTCCTCTCCGCCCGCGGCTGGGCGCTGGCAGGGCGATGCCCAGGTGTGTGACGGCCGTTCCTGCAGCCTGAGTTCAGGTGGGGACGGCCTGATGTCCTCGCGTGCAAATCCTCTGGGAAAAGCCCTCGCCGTCCAGCCGTGTGTCCGGAGGGGAGTCAGCGGCGGTCCTGCAAGCACTGAATCACTCTTAACTCTCATTAAACTGCTGCCTCAGAACCGTGTGCCACGTCTTTATTACACGCAGAATTTACATATGCAGATGAACTCGTAATATATGCATGAATGCAGGGCATGTGAATAACGAGGTCAAGCCGCACTTATTTTGGTTTAATTGTAAAGAGCGTGAGCAAGATTTCCATCGGAGTGCGTGAGGTTCAGCGGGATGCGATGGGAATCCCGTGGGATTCGGTGGAATCTTTAGCAGAATCTGATCGTCTTTGTGTAACGACACTTTACTTTAAAAACTCTTGCACACAATAGAAACTGCGGGAGGAATCCTGTGTGTTAAACTCGTTTCTTCAGGACCGTGTGTGAAATTATCCTCCTTTTATTAGATACAAGTTTTATCTTTATCCATATAAAAGCACGGATGGCAAACACTTCCGTTTAATTCCCAAACGTAATGTTTTAATAATTGTTCGGGTCTCTGATATTGATTTAATACTCAATTTTATTTACAGGTAAACTAATTTAAAAAAAAAAAAAAAAAAATTTAAATATACTTTTTCTTTTTCAAAGATTTTATTTTAAAAATTATTTAATTTATATTATGATTTTTGGAACCGTTACCCAGTTTGCAAAACCTCGAATGAATAAATTAAATGCAATCGTTATTTCTGTTATCAGCTCAATAAAATTAAAATGTAATCGTTGCCCAATACAGAACACAATGAATCATTTCACATGAATAAAAATAGAAATGTTAAATGAGATGGAAGTTCACCGTTTTTTTCTCCCTGGATTTTTAATATTTGTTGTGTTTTGGTGTCGTTATAAAACGAGTCCTGATGATCTGTGTGAATATGAGTAATTAGAGCAGATGATGATTGTGCTGAACTGAACGACGGGGGAATGAGAGACACATCGAGACAGCAAGGGGAAGTTGAATCACAC
>JAWRVZ010001416.1:0-27096 GCA_037043235.1 Rhodeus uyekii
TGTCCCTCTAAGAAGTTGGACGCCGACCGCTCTGGGCCGCGTAACTATTTAGTATGCCGGAGTCTCGTTCGTTATCGGAATAAACCAGACAAATCACTCCACCAACTAAGAACGGCCATGCACCACCACCCACAGAATCGAGAAAGAGCTATCAATCTGTCAATCCTTTCCGTGTCCGGGCCGGGTGAGGTTTCCCGTGTTGAGTCAAATTAAGCCGCAGGCTCCACTCCTGGTGGTGCCCTTCCGTCAATTCCTTTAAGTTTCAGCTTTGCAACCATACTCCCCCCGGAACCCAAAGACTCGTGGTTTCCCGCACGCTGCCCGGCGGGTCATGGGAATAACGCCGCCGGATCGCGGGTCGGCATCGTTTACGGTCGGAACTACGACGGTATCTGATCGTCTTCGAACCTCCGACTTTCGTTCTTGATTAATGAAAACATTCTTGGCAAATGCTTTCGCTTTCGTCCGTCTTGCGCCGGTCCAAGAATTTCACCTCTAGCGGCGCAATACGAATGCCCCCGGCCGTCCCTCTCAATCATGGCCCCGGGTTCCAGAAACCCACAAAATAGAACCGGAGTCCTATTCCATTATTCCTAGCTGCGGTATTCAGCGGCGACGGGCGGCCTGCTTTGAACACTCTAATTTTTTCAAAGTAAACGCTCCGGGCCCCGGAGAACCGGACACCCAGTCAAGGGCATCCGGGGGGCGCCGGGAGGCAGGGTCCGGGACAGGCGGTGGCTCGCCTCGCGGCGGACCGCCAGCCCACTCCCGAGATCCAACTACGAGCTTTTTAACTGCAGCAACTTTAGTATACGCTATTGGAGCTGGAATTACCGCGGCTGCTGGCACCAGACTTGCCCTCCAATGGGTCCTCGCCCATGGGTTTAGGATACGCTCATTCCAATTACAGGGCCTCGAAAGAGACCTGTATTGTTATTTTTCGTCACTACCTCTCCGTGTCGGAAATGGGTAATTTGCGCGCCTGCTGCCTTCCTTGGATGTGGTAGCCGTTTCTCAGGCTCCCTCTCCGGAATCGAACCCTGATTCCCCGTTACCCGTGGTCACCATGGTAGGCGCCGAACGTACCATCGAAAGTTGATAGGGCAGACATTCGAAAGAGTCGTCGCCGCCGCGGAGGGCGCGCGATCGGCCCGAGGTTATCTAGAGTCACCAAAGCGGCCGGGGGGCCTGAGCGGGCCCGAGAGCCCGCCCAGACGCGCACCCGGATGGGTTTTGGATCTGATAAATGCACGCGTCCCCGGGGCGCCCCCCGAGAGAGGCGCCCGGGTCGGCGCTCGTTTGCATGTATTAGCTCTGGAATTGCCACAGTTATCCAAGTAGCGGGTGGAGCGATCAAAGGAACCATAACTGATTTAATGAGCCATTCGCAGTTTCACTGTACCGACCGTGTGCACTTAGACCTGCATGGCTTAATCTTTGAGACAAGCATATGCTACTGGCAGGATCAACCAGGTAGCTCCGGGGCCAGGTGGGGGAAAAAGGAGAACCGCGACGCGCTGGCTTCCTACACACGGGTCTCACTCCGCTCGGCGGGGGTCGCCCCCCACCGAGAAACGGTGCGGCCGCTCATAGGGCACGTGCGGGACCCCCCCTCTCGCTCCTGCCGGAGGTGTGGGGTGGGTGGCCGCTAGGTCGAGGCCGTAACCGGGAAAGGTGCGTTTCTGCCACGGGGACGCCGGCGAGGGAGGCGTGGGCCGGCGGTGGGGGTACCCCACCCACCGGCCGTACGGGCCCTCCTCTCTGCCGTGCGCCGCCCGCCGCCTGCGGACCATTGCGTCAGACCGGCCGTCTGAGTCTCCCAAGGTTCGGCTGGGCCCCTGCCCGAGAGCGGGGGGCTCGCCTGGTTGGATGCGCTAGGCGGGGAGGAACACTTTGCCCATAGCGGTCCGCGGACGGACCGGGCAGAGGCCTACCCCTGGCGCGTCGCTCGCTCCGATCGACCAGGAAAATTCAAAAGAGAAAGGAACACCCCAAGGTAGGAAGCCGGAGGGTGGGGCGCAGGCCCTCCGGCTCCGAAGGTTTCACTCACCCCCTCCTCATCAACCTGATGGCCCGTGCCTGGGTGCCTTGTGGGACTTTTCTTTCTTCCAGTGGAGGGAGGCTTGTGTCGACCATGCCCGAGTCAAGGCGCCCTCCCCGGGACGGCCGGGGAGGTTGGTCCTTGCCCTGGAGCTCCGTGCTAGCTCTCGGCTCTATGGAATAGCCATTTGGGCATCAGTCTTTCTCGTTCGGACACCTCGCTCACCCCCTCCTCATCAACCTGATGGCCCGTGCCTGGGGGCCTCGTGGGACTTGTCATTCTTCCAGTGGAGGGAGTTCTGAATCGACCGTGGCCGAGTTGAGGCGCCCTCCCCGGGACGGCCGGGGAGGTTGGTCCTTGCCCTGGAGCTCCGTGCTAGCTCTCGGCTCTATGGAATAGCCATTTGGGCATCAGTCTTTCTCGTTCGGACACCTCGCTCACCCCCTCCTCATCAACCTGATGGCCCGTGCCTGGGGGCCTCGTGGGACTTTTCTTTCTTCCAGTGGAGGGAGGCTTGTGTCGACCATGCCCGAGTCAAGGCGCCCTCCCCGGGACGGCCGGGGAGGTTGGTCCTTGCCCTGGAGCTCCGTGCTAGCTCTCGGCTTTATGAAATAGCCATTTGGGCATCAGTTTGTCTCGTTCGGACACCTCGCTCACCCCCTCCTCATCAACCTGATGGCCCGTGCCTGGGGGCCTCGTGGGACTTCTCATTCTTCCAGTGGAGGGAGTTCTGAATCGACCGTGGCCGAGTTGAGGCGCCCTCCCCGGGACGGCCGGGGAGGTTGGTCCTTGCCCTGGAGCTCCGCCCTAGCTCTCGGCTTTATGAAATAGCCATTTGGGCATCAGTCTTTCTCGTTCGGACACCTCACTCACCCCCTCCTCATCAACCTGATGGCCCGTGCCTGGGGGCCTCGTGGAACTTGTCATTCCTCCAGTGGAGGGAGTTCTGAATCGACCGTGGCCGAGTTGAGGCGCCCTCCCCGGGACGGCCGGGGAGGTTGGTCCTTGCCCTGGAGCTCCGTGCTAGCTCTCGGCTTTATGAAATAGCCATTTGGGCATCAGTCTTTCTCGTTCGGACACCTCACTCACCCCCTCCTCATCAACCTGATGGCCCGTGCCTGGGGGCCTCGTGGGACTTGTCATTCCTCCAGTGGAGGGAGTTCTGAATCGACCGTGGCCGAGTTGAGGCGCCCTCCCCGGGACGGCCGGGGAGGTTGGTCCTTGCCCTGGAGCTCCGTGCTAGCTCTCGGCTTTATGAAATAGCCATTTGGGCATCAGTCTTTCTCGTTCGGACACCTCACTCACCCCCTCCTCATCAACCTGATGGCCCGTGCCTGGGGGCCTCGTGGGACTTGTCATTCCTCCAGTGGAGGGAGTTCTGAATCGACCGTGGCCGAGTTGAGGCGCCCTCCCCGGGACGGCCGGGGAGGTTGGTCCTTGCCCTGGAGCTCCGTGCTAGCTCTCGGCTTTATGAAATAGCCATTTGGGCATCAGTCTTTCTCGTTCGGACACCTCACTCACCCCCTCCTCATCAACCTGATGGCCCGTGCCTCCCCGGGGGGGCCTCGTGGGACTTGTCATTCCTCCAGTGGAGGGAGTTCTGAATCGACCGCGCCCGAGTCGAGGCGCCCTCCCCGGGACGGCCGGGGAGGTTGGTCCTTGCCCTGGAGGAATGTAACGCTCTTTTCTTTGCGACTTGGTCTTTTCACGTCGGGCTGCACCCCCACCGTGAAGGGCCCCCCGGCCCGAATCAAAGATCCAGGGCGTCGGGTTGCACCCCCACCGTGAAGGGCCCCCCGGCCCGAATCCGAGATCCAGGGCTTCGGGTTGCACCCCCACCGTGAAGGGCCTCCCGGCCCGAATCCGAGATCCAGGGCTTCGGGTTGCACCCCCACCGTGAAGGGCCCCCCGGCCCGAATCAGAGATCCAGGGCTTCGGGTTGCACCCCCACCGTGAAGGGCCCCCCGGCCCGAATCAGAGTTCCAGAGAATCGTCCACTAAACACACTCTCAAGCCTTCACTCACCCCTCCTCATCAACCTGATGGCCCGTGCCTGGGGGCCTCGTGGGACTTGTCATTCCTCCAGTGGAGGGAGGCTTGCGTCGACCGCGCCCGAGTCAAGGCGCCCTCCCCGGGACGGCCGGGGAGGTTGGTCCTTACCCTGGAGGAATGTAACGCTCTTTTCTTTGCGACTTGGTCTTTTCACGTCGGGTTGCACCCCCACCGTGAAGGCCCCCCCAGCCCGAATCCGAGATCCAGAGCTTCGGGTTGCACCCCCACCGTGAGAGCCCCCCCAGCCCGAATCCGAGATCCAGAGCTTCGGGTTGCACCCCCACCGTGAAGGCCCCCCCAGCCCGAATCCGAGATCCAGAGCTTCGGGTTGCACCCCCACCGTGAAGGCCCCCCCAGCCCGAATCCGAGATCCAGAGCTTCGGGTTGCACCCCCACCGTGAAGGCCCCCCCAGCCCGAATCCGAGATCCAGAGCTTCGGGTTGCACCCCCACCGTGAGAGCCCCCCCAGCCCGAATCCGAGATCCAGAGCTTCGGGTTGCACCCCCACCGTGAAGGCCCCCCCAGCCCGAATCCGAGATCCAGAGCTTCGGGTTGCACCCCCACCGTGAGAGCCCCCCCAGCCCGAATCCGAGATCCAGAGCTTCGGGTTGCACCCCCACCGTGAGAGCCCCCCCAGCCCGAATCCGAGATCCAGAGCTTCGGGTTGCACCCCCACCGTGAGAGCCCCCCCAGCCCGAATCCGAGATCCAGAGCTTCGGGTTGCACCCCCACCGTGAAGGCCCCCCCAGCCCGAATCCGAGATCCAGAGCTTCGGGTTGCACCCCCACCGTGAAGGCCCCCCCAGCCCGAATCCGAGATCCAGAGCTTCGGGTTGCACCCCCACCGTGAGAGCCCCCCCAGCCCGAATCCGAGATCCAGAGCTTCGGGTTGCACCCCCACCGTGAGAGCCCCCCCAGCCCGAATCCGAGATCCAGAGCTTCGGGTTGCACCCCCCCGTGAAGGCCCCCCCAGCCCGAATCCGAGATCCAGAGCTTCGGGTTGCACCCCCACCGTGAGAGCCCCCCCAGCCCGAATCCGAGTTCCAGAGAATCGTCCTTTAAACACACTCTCAAGCCTTCACTCACCTCCCCTCACCAACCTGATGGCACATGTTTAACATTGACTTATGACGGAGCTTTGCTCCAGGGTGTCTCTGACAAATCTCATGCCCAGAAAGGTGCACTTTGGTCGGGGAGCTCACCCAGCCCGAGGGCCCTGGTTCTCAGGTGACTTTACATTTTTGAAAAACTTAGACGTTTTTTCGGGACTTTTTCCTCCATGCTGCCTGTTGCTCCCAGCTATGCCCGGGAAGGTGCATGTTTCTCGGGGAGCTCACTCATGCCCGAGGGCCCTGGTTCTCAGGTGACTTTGCGTTTTTCCTCCATGCTGCCTGTTGCTCCCAGCTATGCCCGGGAAGGTGCATGTTTCTCGGGGAGCTCACTCATGCCCGAGGGCCCTGGTTCTCAGGTGACTTTGCGTTTTTCCTCCATGCTGCCTGTTGCTCCCAGCTATGCCCGGGAAGGTGCATGTTTCTCGGGGAGCTCACTCATGCCCGAGGGCCCTGGTTCTCAGGTGACTTTGCGTTTTTCCTCCATGCTGCCTGTTGCTCCCAGCTATGCCCGGGAAGGTGCATGTTTCTCGGGGAGCTCACTCATGCCCGAGGGCCCTGGTTCTCAGGTGACTTTGCGTTTTTCCTCCATGCTGCCTGTTGCTCCCAGCTATGCCCGGGAAGGTGCATGTTTCTCGGGGAGCTCACTCATGCCCGAGGGCCCTGGTTCTCAGGTGACTTTGCGTTTTTCCTCCATGCTGCCTGTTGCTCCCAGCTATGCCCGGGAAGGTGCATGTTTCTCGGGGAGCTCACTCATGCCCGAGGGCCCTGGTTCTCAGGTGACTTTGCGTTTTTCCTCCATGCTGCCTGTTGCTCCCAGCTATGCCCGGGAAGGTGCATGTTTCTCGGGGAGGTGACTCACTCATGCCCGAGGGCCCTGGTTCTCAGGTGACTTTGCGTTTTTCCTCCATGCTGCCTGTTGCTCCCAGCTATGCCCGGGAAGGTGCATGTTTCTCGGGGAGCTCACTCATGCCCGAGGGCCCTGGTTCTCAGGTGACTTTGCGTTTTTCCTCCATGCTGCCTGTTGCTCCCAGCTATGCCCGGGAAGGTGCATGTTTCTCGGGGAGCTCACTCATGCCTCGGGGGCCCTGGTTCTCAGGTGACTTTGCGTTTTTCCTCCATGCTGCCTGTTGCTCCCAGCTATGCCCGGGAAGGTGCATGTTTCTCGGGGAGCTCACTCATCCTCGGGGGCCCTGGTTCTCAGGTGACTTTGCGTTTTTCCTCCATGCTGCCTGTTGCTCCCAGCTATGCCCGGGAAGGTGCATGTTTCTCGGGGAGCTCACTCATCCTCGGGGGCCCTGGTTCTCAGGTGACTTTGCGTTTTTCCTCCATGCTGCCTGTTGCTCCCAGCTATGCCCGGGAAGGTGCATCCTCGGGGGCCCTGGTTCTCAGGTGACTTTGCGTTTTTCCTCCTTTCTCGGGGATGTTTCTCACTCATCCTCGGGGGCCCTGGTTCTCAGGTGACTTTGCGTTTTTCCTCCATGCTGCCTGTTGCTCCCAGCTATGCCCGGGAAGGTGCATGTTTCTCGGGGAGCTCACTCATCCTCGGGGGCCCTGGTTCTCAGGTGACTTTGCGTTTTTCCTCCATGCTGCCTGTTGCTCCCAGCTATGCCCGGGAAGGTGCATGTTTCTCGGGGAGCTCACTCATCCTCGGGGGCCCTGGTTCTCAGGTGACTTTGCGTTTTTCCTCCATGCTGCCTGTTGCTCCCAGCTATGCCCGGGAAGGTGCATGTTTCTCGGGGAGCTCACTCATCCTCGGGGGCCCTGGTTCTCAGGTGACTTTGCGTTTTTCCTCCATGCTGCCTGTTGCTCCCAGCTATGCCCGGGAAGGTGCATGTTTCTCGGGGAGCTCACTCATCCTCGGGGGCCCTGGTTCTCAGGTGACTTTGCGTTTTTCCTCCATGCTGCCTGTTGCTCCCAGCTATGCCCGGGAAGGTGCATGTTTCTCGGGGAGCTCATCTCATCCTCGGGGGCCCTGGTGCCCGGGAAGGTGCATGTTTCTCGGGGAGCTCACTCATCCTCGGGGGCCCTGGTTCTCAGGTGACTTTGCGTTTTTCCTCCATGCTGCCTGTTGCTCCCAGCTATGCCCGGGAAGGTGCATGTTTCTCGGGGAGCTCACTCATCCTCGGGGGCCCTGGTTCTCAGGTGACTTTGCGTTTTTCCTCCATGCTGCCTGTTGCTCCCAGCTATGCCCGGGAAGGTGCATGTTTCTCGGGGAGCTCACTCATCCTCGGGGGCCCTGGTTCTCAGGTGACTTTGCATTTTTGAAAAACTTAGAAAATTTTTGACAATTCAAAAAAATTGATCCCTTGGTAGGGTTAGGGTTAGGGTTAGGGTTAGGGTTAGGGTTAGGGTTAGGGTTAGGGTTAGGGTTAGGGTTAGGGAGAAAAAGTATTCCACGACACGAGTAAGAAACTCGAACCTGGTTGTGCACTGTCCTTCCTTCAATGCCCGCTGGGGAATTCCCCAGAGCCGAGGTCAGAACAACGTGTCAGGACCATTCGACCAGGGCCATAATCTTCAGGGTTCAAGTCTCAAAGGATCTTCCGTTTGGGGTTGAATAGGTTTTAGGTTTATATTATCGAGGCCATTTTTCTGAGTTAAATAATTAGATTTTGGACCTTTGTTATGAAAGCCTTCTCTTAGGGTTCAATGGTTGAATTTTTGGTTCAAATAAAACAATTTTCAGGTGTCTTACAGGTCCCTTTTTGTGATTGCATGATCTTTTACACTCTTGTCATTGATTTAAGGTTCCATCTTTCTGGCTCACACCCGAGGTCAAAAAGGTCAAAACACACCGAATGTGTCAGAACCATTCGACAGGGTTATACTCTTAGGGGTTCAAATCTCAAGGGGTATTCCATTCGAGATTAAATGGTTAGGTGTCAGATTTGAGTTTTGTAGGCCGTCTCCTAGGGTTTCAAAGGTTAGATTTCAGATTTGAGTTTTGTAGGCCGTCTCTTCGGGTTTCAATGGTTAGATTTCAGATTTGAGTTTTGAGTTTTGTAGGCCGTCTCTTCGGGTTTCAATGGTTAGATTTCAGATTTGAGTTTTGTAGGCCCTCTCTTCGGGTTTCAATGGTTAGATTTCAGATTTGAGTTTTGTAGGCCGTCTCTTCGGGTTTCAATGGTTAGATTTCAGATTTGAGTTTTGTAGGCCGTCTCTTAGGGTTTCAAAGGTTAGATTTCAGATTTGAGTTTTGTAGGCCGTCTCTTAGGGTTTCAATGGTTAGATTTCAGATTTGAGTTTTGTAGGCCGTCTCTTAGGGTTTCAATGGTTAGATTTCAGATTTGAGTTTTGTAGGCCGTCTCTTCGGGTTTCAATGGTTAGATTTCAGATTTGAGTTTTGTAGGCCGTCTCTTCGGGTTTCAATGGTTAGATTTCAGATTTGAGTTTTGTAGGCCGTCTATTAGGGTTTCAATGGTTAGATTTCAGATTTGAGTTTTGTAGGATTTCGTCTCTTAGGGTTTCAAGGGTTAGATTTCAGATTTGAGTTTTGTAGGCCGTCTATTAGGGTTTCAATAGTTAGATGTCAGATTTGAGTTTTGTAGGCCGTCTCTTAGGGTTTCAAAGGTTAGATTTCAGATTTGAGTTTTGTAGGCCGTCTATTAGGGTTTCAAAGGTTAGATTTCAGATTTAAGTTTTGTAGGCCGTCTATTAGGGTTTCAAAGGTTAGATTTCAGATTTGAGTTTTGTAGGCCGTCTATTAGGGTTTCAAAGGTTAGATTTCAGATTTGAGTTTTGTAGGCCGTCTATTAGGGTTTCAAAGGTTAGGTGTCAGTTTTGAGTTTTGTAGGCCGTCTATTAGGGTTTCAATGGTTAGATTTCAGATTTGAGTTTTGTAGGCCGTCTATTAGGGTTTCAAAGGTTAGATTTCAGATTTGAGTTTTGTAGGCCGTCTATTAGGGTTTCAATGGTTAGATGTCAGATTTGAGTTTTGTAGGCCGTCTCTTCGGGTTTCAATGGTTAGATTTCAGATTTGAGTTTTGTAGGCCGTCTATTAGGGTTTCAAAGGTTAGGTGTCAGTTTTGAGTTTTGTAGGCCGTCTATTAGGGTTTCAATGGTTAGATTTCAGATTTGAGTTTTGTAGGCCGTCTATTAGGGTTTCAAAGGTTAGATTTCAGATTTGAGTTTTGTAGGCCGTCTATTAGGGTTTCAATGGTTAGATTTCAGATTTGAGTTTTGTAGGCCGTCTCCTAGGGTTTCAAAGGTTAGATTTCAGATTTGAGTTTTGTAGGCCGTCTATTAGGGTTTCAATGGTTAGATGTCAGATTTGAGTTTTGTGGGCCGTCTCTTCGGGTTTCAATGGTTAGATTTCAGATTTGAGTTTTGTAGGCCGTCTATTAGGGTTTCAAAGGTTAGGTGTCAGTTTTGAGTTTTGTAGGCCGTCTATTAGGGTTTCAATGGTTAGATTTCAGATTTGAGTTTTGTAGGCCGTCTATTAGGGTTTCAAAGGTTAGATTTCAGATTTGAGTTTTGTAGGCCGTCTATTAGGGTTTCAATGGTTAGATGTCAGATTTGAGTTTTGTAGGCCGTCTCTTCGGGTTTCAATGGTTAGATTTCAGATTTGAGTTTTGTAGGCCGTCTCTTAGGGTTTCCAAGGTTAGATTTCAGATTTGAGTTTTGTAGGCCGTCTATTAGGGTTTCAATGGTTAGATTTCAGATTTGAGTTTTGTAGGCCCTCTATTAGGGTTTCAAAGGTTAGGTGTCAGTTTTGAGTTTTGTAGGCCGTCCATTAGGGTTTCAATGGTAGATTTCAGACTTGAGTTTTGTAGGCCGTCTATTAGGGTTTCAAAGGTTAGGTGTCAGTTTTGAGTTTTGTGGAGGCCGTTTCTCCGGGTTAAATTGTTCGATCTGTTTCTTAAAGTGTGGTCTGTCTGGACTCACGGTGCCCCGTGCTAGAGGGAAGTTCTAACACGGGGTTTTTTTCTTTTCTTCCTGTCTATATTATTTGTCTTCTATCCTCCATGATGGTAGGTGTAAATACAGCTTTCTTGCTCATATTTAAATCAAAATAAACAATGTGTCTAAAAGAGCCTCCTAAATATCTGAGGTCAAAGGTTAATCAATAAATATATTTTGTAGTCCACTTGGTTCCTTATTTACTCAAGTTGCATTAGTTCCGTCTCGATCAAGGTTATTGCTTGTTCCCTTGTTTCTCTACCGAATTTTTCTTGGTAGTTTTTTTCGGCCCAAGTGATAGCTATATCTAAGGCTTCTTGCCAGTACACTTGATTTGTCCGTTTCTTAATCATTTGGATTTTGTCATTTATTTGTTCCTCATAATGCTGCTCTAGAATGGCCTGCGTCTTAAGGGACCAATCTTTTGCATTCTCTTCCAAAAGTCTTAGAACACCCTCGTTCGGGGAAGCCGGTTTTACAGTTGTCGTCAGCATTTCTGTGAGTTTTCGAAAGGTTCTGGGTTGGTTATTCCGAATCCCAGTGGTCACTTTGTGCGTATGATGCACCATTCTAATGACCTCAAACATCAATTTGATTGTCTCTCTCAATTCAGGAGATGCGGGTGTGTATGTCTTTCCTTGTTTTCTTGTGTCTTTGTGTCTCTTTTTTTCATAACCACTCTCATTTGTCTTTAGGTCACCATATCTGTGGGTTTTCCAACGAACATCCTGACGTGTGTAGGTATGTGGATTATGTGTCTGACTTTCTCTTTGTGTAAGGTTGTGTCTGGAAGGTGGTGCATATGGACCGCCTATTTGTTGTGGTAGTATTGAATAAAAAATGGAACCATATGGGTTTTCACAATGTCCTTCTTCATTCTGAGACATATATTGGAATGGTTGACTCACTCTGTGGTCTAACTCCCCTCGTCCTCTGTTACGGTAAGTGTCTCGATTGTAACATTCTCTGTCTTCAGAAAAGAAAAATCTGTCTCTTTGCAGTGTTCCACTAAGATCTCTTGTCTTGTAGTAAAAGTGAGGGTTAGATTTTCTTCCCCTTTCATCAAAAAATCTCTCCATCTCGAAGAAATGTCAATAACGAACGTTGTCTTATATATCAGTGGTCTTTGTTTCCCTTACTCTGTCAGGTGAGTATTTAAAGAAGCTATTTTGCTTTCTGGGTAAGAAAGAAAAAACTCAGTGAAAATAAAATTGTGTCCAAATAAAATCAAAATTCAAAAGGGATCTGCAGATACAATCGTTCAAACCGTTCGCGACGTTTCGACACTTACAGTGTCTTCCTCAGGCTGGTTTGAACAACAAAAAAATGTAAAAAAGAAAAATAGCTATAGGATTTTTAAGATCTCCTGTTACTGTTCGTGTGCTTTACACTGAACTGGTGCAATTCTCAATGTCTCAATGTCCGTTTTTTTGTCTCAAAGGTCTCCAGATTGAGTTTCTTAGATGCATGAAAATTACAATGTCTTTTGTTGATACAAAGTTTTCGTTTTACGAGTGTATTACTCGACCATCTACCTCCGTGATGGGGCTCTCTGCACTGCCATTCTTCCCGTGCGTTTTCCACTCCGTCACTAATATATCTGAAATATGAACTAAAATTCCTCCTGGGTAGGGTAAATGAAATCAAAATTAAAATAATCGTATACTGTATATTATTTTCGGAGCTACTGTTCACGACGTTTCTGCGTTGAAGATTTCTCACAAATGTGAGCGCTCTCTGTGCGCGTCACTCTCAAAGTGCAGCGCGCATTAAGCCCCGCCCCTCGGGGGATCCGTTAGCGCTTCTAGGTCCTAAAGCCCGTCTTCCTTTTGAATAAACTTTAATATTTATCAAACAGTTCTGTGTTTGTCTCCAAATGTTTCTTAAAATAGGAATCTTTTGTTTTCTGTCTTACCATATCAATATGTGACTGGTTGTATGAAAAATTCTTATTCCATATCTATATACTGGAATCCTTTTTGTCTCTTTGTATTAGTCCAATAGAATGAATTGCTCTTCAATAAACAGATTTTTAACTGTGTGTCCAGATCTATGTTTCTTGTGAATATATGAAAAACTCCTATTTACCATAAGTGTCCTGGAATCTTTTTTAGAATCTTTGTATTTGTCTACTAAAATGAATTACTTTTCAATAGAGAAATTCCTCTTTTTATGTCCGTTCTATATTTATCCTGAGTGTGTGAAAAATTCTTCTTATTTCACATTCCTATCTTGGAATCTATTTGTCTCATAAAATGAATTACTTTTCAATAAGGATATGTCTGATTGTATGTCAGGTCCTCCGTTCATTGTGAAAAGTTCTTGTTTCACATAAATCTCCTAGAATCTTATTTGTCTCCTTGTACTTTTTTCAATAAAATGAATAATTTTTTCCTTAAAGAATTTTCCGGTTGTATGTCTTTTTTTTGGAAAAAAGAATTATAAAATGTACTCACGGTTTCCCCCTTCCGACTACCACCCAAGGTCAAAAGGCCAAGGACACGCTGGACTTTCCAACAGCTCTGTTACTTTTCTCCAGTGCAGAGCAGGAGGCACTGGCTGGTTAGGGAGAAAAAGTATTCCACGACACGAGTAAGAAACTCGAACCTGGTTGTGCACTGTCCTTCCTTCAATGCCCGCTGGGGAATTCCCCAGAGCCGAGGTCAGAACAACGTGTCAGGACCATTCGACCAGGGCCATAATCTTCAGGGTTCAAGTCTCAAAGGATCTTCCGTTTGGGGTTGAATAGGTTTTAGGTTTATATTATCGAGGCCATTTTTCTGAGTTAAATAATTAGATTTTGGACCTTTGTTATGAAAGCCTTCTCTTAGGGTTCAATGGTTGAATTTTTGGTTCAAATAAAACAATTTTCAGGTGTCTTACAGGTCCCTTTTTGTGATTGCATGATCTTTTACACTCTTGTCATTGATTTAAGGTTCCATCTTTCTGGCTCACACCCGAGGTCAAAAAGGTCAAAACACACCGAATGTGTCAGAACCATTCGACAGGGTTATACTCTTAGGGGTTCAAATCTCAAGGGGTATTCCATTCGAGATTAAATGGTTAGGTGTCAGATTTGAGTTTTGTAGGCCGTCTCCTAGGGTTTCAAAGGTTAGATTTCAGATTTGAGTTTTGTAGGCCGTCTCTTCGGGTTTCAATGGTTAGATTTCAGATTTGAGTTTTGTAGGCCGTCTCTTCGGGTTTCAATGGTTAGATTTCAGATTTGAGTTTTGTAGGCCCTCTATTAGGGTTTCAAAGGTTAGATTTCAGATTTGAGTTTTGTAGGCCGTCTCTTCGGGTTTCAATGGTTAGATTTCAGATTTGAGTTTTGTAGGCCGTCTCTTAGGGTTTCAAAGGTTAGATTTCAGATTTGAGTTTTGTAGGCCGTCTATTAGGGTTTCAATGGTTAGATGTCAAATTTGAGTTTTGTAGGCCGTCTCTTCGGGTTTCAATGGTTAGATTTCAGATTTGAGTTTTGTAGGCCGTCTCTTCGGGTTTCAATGGTTAGATTTCAGATTTGAGTTTTGTAGGCCGTCTATTAGGGTTTCAAAGGTTAGGTGTCAGTTTTGAGTTTTGTAGGCCGTCTATTAGGGTTTCAATGGTTAGATTTCAGATTTGAGTTTTGTAGGCCGTCTCTTAGGGTTTCAAAGGTTAGATTTCAGATTTGAGTTTTGTAGGCCGTCTATTAGGGTTTCAATAGTTAGATGTCAGATTTGAGTTTTGTAGGCCGTCTCTTAGGGTTTCAAAGGTTAGATTTCAGATTTGAGTTTTGTAGGCCGTCTATTAGGGTTTCAAAGGTTAGATTTCAGATTTAAGTTTTGTAGGCCGTCTATTAGGGTTTCAAAGGTTAGATTTCAGATTTGAGTTTTGTAGGCCGTCTATTAGGGTTTCAAAGGTTAGATTTCAGATTTGAGTTTTGTAGGCCGTCTATTAGGGTTTCAAAGGTTAGGTGTCAGTTTTGAGTTTTGTAGGCCGTCTATTAGGGTTTCAATGGTTAGATTTCAGATTTGAGTTTTGTAGGCCGTCTATTAGGGTTTCAAAGGTTAGATTTCAGATTTGAGTTTTGTAGGCCGTCTATTAGGGTTTCAATGGTTAGATGTCAGATTTGAGTTTTGTAGGCCGTCTCTTCGGGTTTCAATGGTTAGATTTCAGATTTGAGTTTTGTAGGCCGTCTATTAGGGTTTCAAAGGTTAGGTGTCAGTTTTGAGTTTTGTAGGCCGTCTATTAGGGTTTCAATGGTTAGATTTCAGATTTGAGTTTTGTAGGCCGTCTATTAGGGTTTCAAAGGTTAGATTTCAGATTTGAGTTTTGTAGGCCGTCTATTAGGGTTTCAATGGTTAGATTTCAGATTTGAGTTTTGTAGGCCGTCTCCTAGGGTTTCAAAGGTTAGATTTCAGATTTGAGTTTTGTAGGCCGTCTATTAGGGTTTCAATGGTTAGATGTCAGATTTGAGTTTTGTGGGCCGTCTCTTCGGGTTTCAATGGTTAGATTTCAGATTTGAGTTTTGTAGGCCGTCTATTAGGGTTTCAAAGGTTAGGTGTCAGTTTTGAGTTTTGTAGGCCGTCTATTAGGGTTTCAATGGTTAGATTTCAGATTTGAGTTTTGTAGGCCGTCTATTAGGGTTTCAAAGGTTAGATTTCAGATTTGAGTTTTGTAGGCCGTCTATTAGGGTTTCAATGGTTAGATGTCAGATTTGAGTTTTGTAGGCCGTCTCTTCGGGTTTCAATGGTTAGATTTCAGATTTGAGTTTTGTAGGCCGTCTCTTAGGGTTTCCAAGGTTAGATTTCAGATTTGAGTTTTGTAGGCCGTCTATTAGGGTTTCAATGGTTAGATTTCAGATTTGAGTTTTGTAGGCCCTCTATTAGGGTTTCAAAGGTTAGGTGTCAGTTTTGAGTTTTGTAGGCCGTCCATTAGGGTTTCAATGGTAGATTTCAGACTTGAGTTTTGTAGGCCGTCTATTAGGGTTTCAAAGGTTAGGTGTCAGTTTTGAGTTTTGTGGAGGCCGTTTCTCCGGGTTAAATTGTTCGATCTGTTTCTTAAAGTGTGGTCTGTCTGGACTCACGGTGCCCCGTGCTAGAGGGAAGTTCTAACACGGGGTTTTTTTCTTTTCTTCCTGTCTATATTATTTGTCTTCTATCCTCCATGATGGTAGGTGTAAATACAGCTTTCTTGCTCATATTTAAATCAAAATAAACAATGTGTCTAAAAGAGCCTCCTAAATATCTGAGGTCAAAGGTTAATCAATAAATATATTTTGTAGTCCACTTGGTTCCTTATTTACTCAAGTTGCATTAGTTCCGTCTCGATCAAGGTTATTGCTTGTTCCCTTGTTTCTCTACCGAATTTTTCTTGGTAGTTTTTTTCGGCCCAAGTGATAGCTATATCTAAGGCTTCTTGCCAGTACACTTGATTTGTCCGTTTCTTAATCATTTGGATTTTGTCATTTATTTGTTCCTCATAATGCTGCTCTAGAATGGCCTGCGTCTTAAGGGACCAATCTTTTGCATTCTCTTCCAAAAGTCTTAGAACACCCTCGTTCGGGGAAGCCGGTTTTACAGTTGTCGTCAGCATTTCTGTGAGTTTTCGAAAGGTTCTGGGTTGGTTATTCCGAATCCCAGTGGTCACTTTGTGCGTATGATGCACCATTCTAATGACCTCAAACATCAATTTGATTGTCTCTCTCAATTCAGGAGATGCGGGTGTGTATGTCTTTCCTTGTTTTCTTGTGTCTTTGTGTCTCTTTTTTTCATAACCACTCTCATTTGTCTTTAGGTCACCATATCTGTGGGTTTTCCAACGAACATCCTGACGTGTGTAGGTATGTGGATTATGTGTCTGACTTTCTCTTTGTGTAAGGTTGTGTCTGGAAGGTGGTGCATATGGACCGCCTATTTGTTGTGGTAGTATTGAATAAAAAATGGAACCATATGGGTTTTCACAATGTCCTTCTTCATTCTGAGACATATATTGGAATGGTTGACTCACTCTGTGGTCTAACTCCCCTCGTCCTCTGTTACGGTAAGTGTCTCGATTGTAACATTCTCTGTCTTCAGAAAAGAAAAATCTGTCTCTTTGCAGTGTTCCACTAAGATCTCTTGTCTTGTAGTAAAAGTGAGGGTTAGATTTTCTTCCCCTTTCATCAAAAAATCTCTCCATCTCGAAGAAATGTCAATAACGAACGTTGTCTTATATATCAGTGGTCTTTGTTTCCCTTACTCTGTCAGGTGAGTATTTAAAGAAGCTATTTTGCTTTCTGGGTAAGAAAGAAAAAACTCAGTGAAAATAAAATTGTGTCCAAATAAAATCAAAATTCAAAAGGGATCTGCAGATACAATCGTTCAAACCGTTCGCGACGTTTCGACACTTACAGTGTCTTCCTCAGGCTGGTTTGAACAACAAAAAAATGTAAAAAAGAAAAATAGCTATAGGATTTTTAAGATCTCCTGTTACTGTTCGTGTGCTTTACACTGAACTGGTGCAATTCTCAATGTCTCAATGTCCGTTTTTTTGTCTCAAAGGTCTCCAGATTGAGTTTCTTAGATGCATGAAAATTACAATGTCTTTTGTTGATACAAAGTTTTCGTTTTACGAGTGTATTACTCGACCATCTACCTCCGTGATGGGGCTCTCTGCACTGCCATTCTTCCCGTGCGTTTTCCACTCCGTCACTAATATATCTGAAATATGAACTAAAATTCCTCCTGGGTAGGGTAAATGAAATCAAAATTAAAATAATCGTATACTGTATATTATTTTCGGAGCTACTGTTCACGACGTTTCTGCGTTGAAGATTTCTCACAAATGTGAGCGCTCTCTGTGCGCGTCACTCTCAAAGTGCAGCGCGCATTAAGCCCCGCCCCTCGGGGGATCCGTTAGCGCTTCTAGGTCCTAAAGCCCGTCTTCCTTTTGAATAAACTTTAATATTTATCAAACAGTTCTGTGTTTGTCTCCAAATGTTTCTTAAAATAGGAATCTTTTGTTTTCTGTCTTACCATATCAATATGTGACTGGTTGTATGAAAAATTCTTATTCCATATCTATATACTGGAATCCTTTTTGTCTCTTTGTATTAGTCCAATAGAATGAATTGCTCTTCAATAAACAGATTTTTAACTGTGTGTCCAGATCTATGTTTCTTGTGAATATATGAAAAACTCCTATTTACCATAAGTGTCCTGGAATCTTTTTTAGAATCTTTGTATTTGTCTACTAAAATGAATTACTTTTCAATAGAGAAATTCCTCTTTTTATGTCCGTTCTATATTTATCCTGAGTGTGTGAAAAATTCTTCTTATTTCACATTCCTATCTTGGAATCTATTTGTCTCATAAAATGAATTACTTTTCAATAAGGATATGTCTGATTGTATGTCAGGTCCTCCGTTCATTGTGAAAAGTTCTTGTTTCACATAAATCTCCTAGAATCTTATTTGTCTCCTTGTACTTTTTTCAATAAAATGAATAATTTTTTCCTTAAAGAATTTTCCGGTTGTATGTCTTTTTTTTGGAAAAAAGAATTATAAAATGTACTCACGGTTTCCCCCTTCCGACTACCACCCAAGGTCAAAAGGCCAAGGACACGCTGGACTTTCCAACAGCTCTGTTACTTTTCTCCAGTGCAGAGCAGGAGGCACTGGCTGGTTAGGGAGAAAAAGTATTCCACGACACGAGTAAGAAACTCGAACCTGGTTGTGCACTGTCCTTCCTTCAATGCCCGCTGGGGAATTCCCCAGAGCCGAGGTCAGAACAACGTGTCAGGACCATTCGACCAGGGCCATAATCTTCAGGGTTCAAGTCTCAAAGGATCTTCCGTTTGGGGTTGAATAGGTTTTAGGTTTATATTATCGAGGCCATTTTTCTGAGTTAAATAATTAGATTTTGGACCTTTGTTATGAAAGCCTTCTCTTAGGGTTCAATGGTTGAATTTTTGGTTCAAATAAAACAATTTTCAGGTGTCTTACAGGTCCCTTTTTGTGATTGCATGATCTTTTACACTCTTGTCATTGATTTAAGGTTCCATCTTTCTGGCTCACACCCGAGGTCAAAAAGGTCAAAACACACCGAATGTGTCAGAACCATTCGACAGGGTTATACTCTTAGGGGTTCAAATCTCAAGGGGTATTCCATTCGAGATTAAATGGTTAGGTGTCAGATTTGAGTTTTGTAGGCCGTCTCCTAGGGTTTCAAAGGTTAGATTTCAGATTTGAGTTTTGTAGGCCGTCTCTTCGGGTTTCAATGGTTAGATTTCAGATTTGAGTTTTGTAGGCCGTCTCTTCGGGTTTCAATGGTTAGATTTCAGATTTGAGTTTTGTAGGCCCTCTATTAGGGTTTCAAAGGTTAGATTTCAGATTTGAGTTTTGTAGGCCGTCTCTTCGGGTTTCAATGGTTAGATTTCAGATTTGAGTTTTGTAGGCCGTCTCTTAGGGTTTCAAAGGTTAGATTTCAGATTTGAGTTTTGTAGGCCGTCTATTAGGGTTTCAATGGTTAGATGTCAAATTTGAGTTTTGTAGGCCGTCTCTTCGGGTTTCAATGGTTAGATTTCAGATTTGAGTTTTGTAGGCCGTCTCTTCGGGTTTCAATGGTTAGATTTCAGATTTGAGTTTTGTAGGCCGTCTATTAGGGTTTCAAAGGTTAGGTGTCAGTTTTGAGTTTTGTAGGCCGTCTATTAGGGTTTCAATGGTTAGATTTCAGATTTGAGTTTTGTAGGCCGTCTCTTAGGGTTTCAAAGGTTAGATTTCAGATTTGAGTTTTGTAGGCCGTCTATTAGGGTTTCAATAGTTAGATGTCAGATTTGAGTTTTGTAGGCCGTCTCTTAGGGTTTCAAAGGTTAGATTTCAGATTTGAGTTTTGTAGGCCGTCTATTAGGGTTTCAAAGGTTAGATTTCAGATTTAAGTTTTGTAGGCCGTCTATTAGGGTTTCAAAGGTTAGATTTCAGATTTGAGTTTTGTAGGCCGTCTATTAGGGTTTCAAAGGTTAGATTTCAGATTTGAGTTTTGTAGGCCGTCTATTAGGGTTTCAAAGGTTAGGTGTCAGTTTTGAGTTTTGTAGGCCGTCTATTAGGGTTTCAATGGTTAGATTTCAGATTTGAGTTTTGTAGGCCGTCTATTAGGGTTTCAAAGGTTAGATTTCAGATTTGAGTTTTGTAGGCCGTCTATTAGGGTTTCAATGGTTAGATGTCAGATTTGAGTTTTGTAGGCCGTCTCTTCGGGTTTCAATGGTTAGATTTCAGATTTGAGTTTTGTAGGCCGTCTATTAGGGTTTCAAAGGTTAGGTGTCAGTTTTGAGTTTTGTAGGCCGTCTATTAGGGTTTCAATGGTTAGATTTCAGATTTGAGTTTTGTAGGCCGTCTATTAGGGTTTCAAAGGTTAGATTTCAGATTTGAGTTTTGTAGGCCGTCTATTAGGGTTTCAATGGTTAGATTTCAGATTTGAGTTTTGTAGGCCGTCTCCTAGGGTTTCAAAGGTTAGATTTCAGATTTGAGTTTTGTAGGCCGTCTATTAGGGTTTCAATGGTTAGATGTCAGATTTGAGTTTTGTGGGCCGTCTCTTCGGGTTTCAATGGTTAGATTTCAGATTTGAGTTTTGTAGGCCGTCTATTAGGGTTTCAAAGGTTAGGTGTCAGTTTTGAGTTTTGTAGGCCGTCTATTAGGGTTTCAATGGTTAGATTTCAGATTTGAGTTTTGTAGGCCGTCTATTAGGGTTTCAAAGGTTAGATTTCAGATTTGAGTTTTGTAGGCCGTCTATTAGGGTTTCAATGGTTAGATGTCAGATTTGAGTTTTGTAGGCCGTCTCTTCGGGTTTCAATGGTTAGATTTCAGATTTGAGTTAGGGTTAGGGTTAGGGTTAGGGTTAGGGTTAGGGTTAGGGTTAGTTAGGGTTAGGGTTAGGGTTAGGGTTAGGGTTAGGGTTAGGGTTAGGGTTAGGGTTAGGGTTAGGGTTAGGGTTAGGGTTAGGGTTAGGGTTAGGGTTAGGGTTAGGGTTAGGGTTAGGGTTAGGGTTAGGGTTAGGGTTAGGGTTAGGGTTAGGGTTAGGGTTAGGGTTAGGGTTAGGGTTAGGGTTAGGGTTAGGGTTAGGGTTAGGGTTAGGGTTAGGGTTAGGGTTAGGGTTAGGGTTAGGGTTAGGGTTAGGGTTAGGGTTAGGGTTAGGGTTAGGGTTAGGGTTAGGGTTAGGGTTAGGGTTAGGGTTAGGGTTAGGGTTAGGGTTAGGGTTAGGGTTAGGGTTAGGGTTAGGGTTAGGGTTAGGGTTAGGGTTAGGGTTAGGGTTAGGGTTAGGGTTAGGGTTAGGGTTAGGGTTAGGGTTAGGGTTAGGGTTAGGGTTAGGGTTAGGGTTAGGGTTAGGGTTAGGGTTAGGGTTAGGGTTAGGGTTAGGGTTAGGGTTAGGGTTAGGGTTAGGGTTAGGGTTAGGGTTAGGGTTAGGGTTAGGGTTAGGGTTAGGGTTAGGGTTAGGGTTAGGGTTAGGGTTAGGGTTAGGGTTAGGGTTAGGGTTAGGGTTAGGGTTAGGGTTAGGGTTAGGGTTAGGGTTAGGGTTAGGGTTAGGGTTAGGGTTAGGGTTAGGGTTAGGGTTAGGGTTAGGGTTAGGGTTAGGGTTAGGGTTAGGGTTAGGGTTAGGGTTAGGGTTAGGGTTAGGGTTAGGGTTAGGGTTAGGGTTAGGGTTAGGGTTAGGGTTAGGGTTAGGGTTAGGGTTAGGGTTAGGGTTAGGGTTAGGGTTAGGGTTAGGGTTAGGGTTAGGGTTAGGGTTAGGGTTAGGGTTAGGGTTAGGGGGTTAGGGTTAGGGTTAGGGTTAGGGTTAGGGTTAGGGTTAGGGTTAGGGTTAGGGTTAGGGTTAGGGTTAGGGTTAGGGTTAGGGTTAGGGTTAGGGTTAGGGTTAGGGTTAGGGTTAGGGTTAGGGTTAGGGTTAGGGTTAGGGTTAGGGTTAGGGTTAGGGTTAGGGTTAGGGTTAGGGTTAGGGTTAGGGTTAGGGTTAGGGTTAGGGTTAGGGTTAGGGTTAGGGTTAGGGTTAGGGTTAGGGTTAGGGTTAGGGTTAGGGTTAGGGTTAGGGTTAGGGTTAGGGTTAGGGTTAGGGTTAGGGTTAGGGTTAGGGTTAGGGTTAGGGTTAGGGTTAGGGTTAGGGTTAGGGTTAGGGTTAGGGTTAGGGTTAGGGTTAGGGTTAGGGTTAGGGTTAGGGTTAGGGTTAGGGTTAGGGTTAGGGTTAGGGTTAGGGTTAGGGTTAGGGTTAGGGTTAGGGTTAGGGTTAGGGTTAGGGTTAGGGTTAGGGTTAGGGTTAGGGTTAGGGTTAGGGTTAGGGTTAGGGTTAGGGTTAGGGTTAGGGTTAGGGTTAGGGTTAGGGTTAGGGTTAGGGTTAGGGTTAGGGTTAGGGTTAGGGTTAGGGTTAGGGTTAGGGTTAGGGTTAGGGTTAGGGTTAGGGTTAGGGTTAGGGTTAGGGTTAGGGTTAGGGTTAGGGTTAGGGTTAGGGTTAGGGTTAGGGTTAGGGTTAGGGTTAGGGTTAGGGTTAGGGTTAGGGTTAGGGTTAGGGTTAGGGTTAGGGTTAGGGTTAGGGTTAGGGTTAGGGTTAGGGTTAGGGTTAGGGTTAGGGTTAGGGTTAGGGTTAGGGTTAGGGTTAGGGTTAGGGTTAGGGTTAGGGTTAGGGTTAGGGTTAGGGTTAGGGTTAGGGTTAGGGTTAGGGTTAGGGTTAGGGTTAGGGTTAGGGTTAGGGTTAGGGTTAGGGTTAGGGTTAGGGTTAGGGTTAGGGTTAGGGTTAGGGTTAGGGTTAGGGTTAGGGTTAGGGTTAGGGTTAGGGTTAGGGTTAGGGTTAGGGTTAGGGTTAGGGTTAGGGTTAGGGTTAGGGTTAGGGTTAGGGTTAGGGTTAGGGTTAGGGTTAGGGTTAGGGTTAGGGTTAGGGTTAGGGTTAGGGTTAGGGTTAGGGTTAGGGTTAGGGTTAGGGTTAGGGTTAGGGTTAGGGTTAGGGTTAGGGTTAGGGTTAGGGTTAGGGTTAGGGTTAGGGTTAGGGTTAGGGTTAGGGTTAGGGTTAGGGTTAGGGTTAGGGTTAGGGTTAGGGTTAGGGTTAGGGTTAGGGTTAGGGTTAGGGTTAGGGTTAGGGTTAGGGTTAGGGTTAGGGTTAGGGTTAGGGTTAGGGTTAGGGTTAGGGTTAGGGTTAGGGTTAGGGTTAGGGTTAGGGTTAGGGTTAGGGTTAGGGTTAGGGTTAGGGTTAGGGTTAGGGTTAGGGTTAGGGTTAGGGTTAGGGTTAGGGTTAGGGTTAGGGTTAGGGTTAGGGTTAGGGTTAGGGTTAGGGTTAGGGTTAGGGTTAGGGTTAGGGTTAGGGTTAGGGTTAGGGTTAGGGTTAGGGTTAGGGTTAGGGTTAGGGTTAGGGTTAGGGTTAGGGTTAGGGTTAGGGTTAGGGTTAGGGTTAGGGTTAGGGTTAGGGTTAGGGTTAGGGTTAGGGTTAGGGTTAGGGTTAGGGTTAGGGTTAGGGTTAGGGTTAGGGTTAGGGTTAGGGTTAGGGTTAGGGTTAGGGTTAGGGTTAGGGTTAGGGTTAGGGTTAGGGTTAGGGTTAGGGTTAGGGTTAGGGTTAGGGTTAGGGTTAGGGTTAGGGTTAGGGTTAGGGTTAGGGTTAGGGTTAGGGTTAGGGTTAGGGTTAGGGTTAGGGTTAGGGTTAGGGTTAGGGTTAGGGTTAGGGTTAGGGTTAGGGTTAGGGTTAGGGTTAGGGTTAGGGTTAGGGTTAGGGTTAGGGTTAGGGTTAGGGTTAGGGTTAGGGTTAGGGTTAGGGTTAGGGTTAGGGTTAGGGTTAGGGTTAGGGTTAGGGTTAGGGTTAGGGTTAGGGTTAGGGTTAGGGTTAGGGTTAGGGTTAGGGTTAGGGTTAGGGTTAGGGTTAGGGTTAGGGTTAGGGTTAGGGTTAGGGTTAGGGTTAGGGTTAGGGTTAGGGTTAGGGTTAGGGTTAGGGTTAGGGTTAGGGTTAGGGTTAGGGTTAGGGTTAGGGTTAGGGTTAGGGTTAGGGTTAGGGTTAGGGTTAGGGTTAGGGTTAGGGTTAGGGTTAGGGTTAGGGTTAGGGTTAGGGTTAGGGTTAGGGTTAGGGTTAGGGTTAGGGTTAGGGTTAGGGTTAGGGTTAGGGTTAGGGTTAGGGTTAGGGTTAGGGTTAGGGTTAGGGTTAGGGTTAGGGTTAGGGTTAGGGTTAGGGTTAGGGTTAGGGTTAGGGTTAGGGTTAGGGTTAGGGTTAGGGTTAGGGTTAGGGTTAGGGTTAGGGTTAGGGTTAGGGTTAGGGTTAGGGTTAGGGTTAGGGTTAGGGTTAGGGTTAGGGTTAGGGTTAGGGTTAGGGTTAGGGTTAGGGTTAGGGTTAGGGTTAGGGTTAGGGTTAGGGTTAGGGTTAGGGTTAGGGTTAGGGTTAGGGTTAGGGTTAGGGTTAGGGTTAGGGTTAGGGTTAGGGTTAGGGTTAGGGTTAGGGTTAGGGTTAGGGTTAGGGTTAGGGTTAGGGTTAGGGTTAGGGTTAGGGTTAGGGTTAGGGTTAGGGTTAGGGTTAGGGTTAGGGTTAGGGTTAGGGTTAGGGTTAGGGTTAGGGTTAGGGTTAGGGTTAGGGTTAGGGTTAGGGTTAGGGTTAGGGTTAGGGTTAGGGTTAGGGTTAGGGTTAGGGTTAGGGTTAGGGTTAGGGTTAGGGTTAGGGTTAGGGTTAGGGTTAGGGTTAGGGTTAGGGTTAGGGTTAGGGTTAGGGTTAGGGTTAGGGTTAGGGTTAGGGTTAGGGTTAGGGTTAGGGTTAGGGTTAGGGTTAGGGTTAGGGTTAGGGTTAGGGTTAGGGTTAGGGTTAGGGTTAGGGTTAGGGTTAGGGTTAGGGTTAGGGTTAGGGTTAGGGTTAGGGTTAGGGTTAGGGTTAGGGTTAGGGTTAGGGTTAGGGTTAGGGTTAGGGTTAGGGTTAGGGTTAGGGTTAGGGTTAGGGTTAGGGTTAGGGTTAGGGTTAGGGTTAGGGTTAGGGTTAGGGTTAGGGTTAGGGTTAGGGTTAGGGTTAGGGTTAGGGTTAGGGTTAGGGTTAGGGTTAGGGTTAGGGTTAGGGTTAGGGTTAGGGTTAGGGTTAGGGTTAGGGTTAGGGTTAGGGTTAGGGTTAGGGTTAGGGTTAGGGTTAGGGTTAGGGTTAGGGTTAGGGTTAGGGTTAGGGTTAGGGTTAGGGTTAGGGTTAGGGTTAGGGTTAGGGTTAGGGTTAGGGTTAGGGTTAGGGTTAGGGTTAGGGTTAGGGTTAGGGTTAGGGTTAGGGTTAGGGTTAGGGTTAGGGTTAGGGTTAGGGTTAGGGTTAGGGTTAGGGTTAGGGTTAGGGTTAGGGTTAGGGTTAGGGTTAGGGTTAGGGTTAGGGTTAGGGTTAGGGTTAGGGTTAGGGTTAGGGTTAGGGTTAGGGTTAGGGTTAGGGTTAGGGTTAGGGTTAGGGTTAGGGTTAGGGTTAGGGTTAGGGTTAGGGTTAGGGTTAGGGTTAGGGTTAGGGTTAGGGTTAGGGTTAGGGTTAGGGTTAGGGTTAGGGTTAGGGTTAGGGTTAGGGTTAGGGTTAGGGTTAGGGTTAGGGTTAGGGTTAGGGTTAGGGTTAGGGTTAGGGTTAGGGTTAGGGTTAGGGTTAGGGTTAGGGTTAGGGTTAGGGTTAGGGTTAGGGTTAGGGTTAGGGTTAGGGTTAGGGTTAGGGTTAGGGTTAGGGTTAGGGTTAGGGTTAGGGTTAGGGTTAGGGTTAGGGTTAGGGTTAGGGTTAGGGTTAGGGTTAGGGTTAGGGTTAGGGTTAGGGTTAGGGTTAGGGTTAGGGTTAGGGTTAGGGTTAGGGTTAGGGTTAGGGTTAGGGTTAGGGTTAGGGTTAGGGTTAGGGTTAGGGTTAGGGTTAGGGTTAGGGTTAGGGTTAGGGTTAGGGTTAGGGTTAGGGTTAGGGTTAGGGTTAGGGTTAGGGTTAGGGTTAGGGTTAGGGTTAGGGTTAGGGTTAGGGTTAGGGTTAGGGTTAGGGTTAGGGTTAGGGTTAGGGTTAGGGTTAGGGTTAGGGTTAGGGTTAGGGTTAGGGTTAGGGTTAGGGTTAGGGTTAGGGTTAGGGTTAGGGTTAGGGTTAGGGTTAGGGTTAGGGTTAGGGTTAGGGTTAGGGTTAGGGTTAGGGTTAGGGTTAGGGTTAGGGTTAGGGTTAGGGTTAGGGTTAGGGTTAGGGTTAGGGTTAGGGTTAGGGTTAGGGTTAGGGTTAGGGTTAGGGTTAGGGTTAGGGTTAGGGTTAGGGTTAGGGTTAGGGTTAGGGTTAGGGTTAGGGTTAGGGTTAGGGTTAGGGTTAGGGTTAGGGTTAGGGTTAGGGTTAGGGTTAGGGTTAGGGTTAGGGTTAGGGTTAGGGTTAGGGTTAGGGTTAGGGTTAGGGTTAGGGTTAGGGTTAGGGTTAGGGTTAGGGTTAGGGTTAGGGTTAGGGTTAGGGTTAGGGTTAGGGTTAGGGTTAGGGTTAGGGTTAGGGTTAGGGTTAGGGTTAGGGTTAGGGTTAGGGTTAGGGTTAGGGTTAGGGTTAGGGTTAGGGTTAGGGTTAGGGTTAGGGTTAGGGTTAGGGTTAGGGTTAGGGTTAGGGTTAGGGTTAGGGTTAGGGTTAGGGTTAGGGTTAGGGTTAGGGTTAGGGTTAGGGTTAGGGTTAGGGTTAGGGTTAGGGTTAGGGTTAGGGTTAGGGTTAGGGTTAGGGTTAGGGTTAGGGTTAGGGTTAGGGTTAGGGTTAGGGTTAGGGTTAGGGTTAGGGTTAGGGTTAGGGTTAGGGTTAGGGTTAGGGTTAGGGTTAGGGTTAGGGTTAGGGTTAGGGTTAGGGTTAGGGTTAGGGTTAGGGTTAGGGTTAGGGTTAGGGTTAGGGTTAGGGTTAGGGTTAGGGTTAGGGTTAGGGTTAGGGTTTAGGGTTAGGGTTAGGGTTAGGGTTAGGGTTAGGGTTAGGGTTAGGGTTAGGGTTAGGGTTAGGGTTAGGGTTAGGGTTAGGGTTAGGGTTAGGGTTAGGGTTAGGGTTAGGGTTAGGGTTAGGGTTAGGGTTAGGGTTAGGGTTAGGGTTAGGGTTAGGGTTAGGGTTAGGGTTAGGGTTAGGGTTAGGGTTAGGGTTAGGGTTAGGGTTAGGGTTAGGGTTAGGGTTAGGGTTAGGGTTAGGGTTAGGGTTAGGGTTAGGGTTAGGGTTAGGGTTAGGGTTAGGGTTAGGGTTAGGGTTAGGGTTAGGGTTAGGGTTAGGGTTAGGGTTAGGGTTAGGGTTAGGGTTAGGGTTAGGGTTAGGGTTAGGGTTAGGGTTAGGGTTAGGGTTAGGGTTAGGGTTAGGGTTAGGGTTAGGGTTAGGGTTAGGGTTAGGGTTAGGGTTAGGGTTAGGGTTAGGGTTAGGGTTAGGGTTAGGGTTAGGGTTAGGGTTAGGGTTAGGGTTAGGGTTAGGGTTAGGGTTAGGGTTAGGGTTAGGGTTAGGGTTAGGGTTAGGGTTAGGGTTAGGGTTAGGGTTAGGGTTAGGGTTAGGGTTAGGGTTAGGGTTAGGGTTAGGGTTAGGGTTAGGGTTAGGGTTAGGGTTAGGGTTAGGGTTAGGGTTAGGGTTAGGGTTAGGGTTAGGGTTAGGGTTAGGGTTAGGGTTAGGGTTAGGGTTAGGGTTAGGGTTAGGGTTAGGGTTAGGGTTAGGGTTAGGGTTAGGGTTAGGGTTAGGGTTAGGGTTAGGGTTAGGGTTAGGGTTAGGGTTAGGGTTAGGGTTAGGGTTAGGGTTAGGGTTAGGGTTAGGGTTAGGGTTAGGGTTAGGGTTAGGGTTAGGGTTAGGGTTAGGGTTAGGGTTAGGGTTAGGGTTAGGGTTAGGGTTAGGGTTAGGGTTAGGGTTAGGGTTAGGGTTAGGGTTAGGGTTAGGGTTAGGGTTAGGGTTAGGGTTAGGGTTAGGGTTAGGGTTAGGGTTAGGGTTAGGGTTAGGGTTAGGGTTAGGGTTAGGGTTAGGGTTAGGGTTAGGGTTAGGGTTAGGGTTAGGGTTAGGGTTAGGGTTAGGGTTAGGGTTAGGGTTAGGGTTAGGGTTAGGGTTAGGGTTAGGGTTAGGGTTAGGGTTAGGGTTAGGGTTAG
>JAWRVZ010001417.1:0-2500 GCA_037043235.1 Rhodeus uyekii
CCCTTTCTCCTTTCTTTTTATATATAAGTTTCATTAGTCCTATCCTTGTTCTTTCATTTATTTCCTCTTTTTTAAAACAGTCTATAAAAACCTCTTTTAAAATGTTTACTAAAACTTCTTTAAAACATAGATAAAATTCAGCTCCTAATCCATCTAATCCAGGACTTTTCTTTTTATTCAATTGATTTATTGCTTTTTCAATCTCTTCTGCTCTGAGTTCATGATCACATTCTTTTTTGTCTTCCTCGCTTACTTTTGCTTTTATCTCATTCAACAATTTCTTTTTTTCTTCCTCTTCCACTCCTCTTGCCTTAAAAAGGTCCTCATAAAAATATTTTATTTCTTCTAAAATGTTTTCATTCCCCTCTACAATTTCCCCATTTTTTCCTCTTATTTCTTTTATCGTTTCAGCTTTCCCTTTTTGTTTTTCCAGATCAAAAAAGAACTTTGTGCATTTTTCTCCCTCCACCACATATTTTGCTTTACTTCTTAGTCTCGCTCCCTCATATTCTTTTTCTTCCATTTCTTTCAATTCTCCCTCTATTTCCTTTATCTTTTCTATGTTTTTATTTTCTTTATTCAATTCCTTTTCCAAACTTTCTTTTATTTCTCTTTCTTTGTACCTTTTACATTTTTGTATTAAATTACAATATTTGATCGAGAATCTTTTTATTAAAAACTTAACATTTTCCCACCATATTCTCCTATCCTCCTCATACATTCCATTTTCCTTTTCTTTTTCAATAATTGCTTTAACTTTTGCAACATAATCTTCATTCTTTAAAATCTGCGTATTTAAAATCCATACTCCCGGACCTCTTTGCATTTTACTCCAGTCCATTACAAAAAATAAAAGCTTGTGATCACTAAAACTGGTTTCCTCATACTTAATCTTTTCAATAAAATTCTCCACATTTCTACTACATAAAACAAAATCTATTCTAGTTTGACATATAAAACTCCCCACTATTTGTCTTCTTGAAAACTCTTTTTTCCGTTCATTCCTTTCTCTCCACACATCTATCATGTTATTTTCCTCCATTAATGTTTTTAATTCTTTTCTTCCCGTGTCTGCTCTAAAAACCATTCCCTCAGCCATGTCTTGCTTGTTAAAAACTGTGTTAAAATCCCCCATCATTATTACTTCTTTATATTCTTTTATAATATTTCTTAAAACATTAAAAAACTCTTTCTTTTCCTTCTCCTCCACTGGTGCATGTACATTTGCTAAAATCAAATTTCTTCCTTCAATTTTTGTCTCAACTACAATACACTTCCCCATCCTGTCCTTATACACAATTTTACTCACTTTAAAAACATCATCCTTCATTAAAAAAGCCACACCTCTCCCAAACCTCCCATCTCCATTATTATATAAAATACCTCCATCCCATCTCTTTTCATACTCAATCATAACATTTTCTCTCCAGTTTGTTTCTTGTAATGCGATAATATCTTGACTCTTACATTTCTCTTTTACTTTTTCAAATTTCCGAATGTCCAACAGTCCTCTTGCATTAAAAGTAACACAACTTAAAACCATTAAAAGAAAGACAAATAAATACTTAAAAAACATTATTCACCATTTTCTCCCTCCAGACCCCTTAAAACTTCATATATGTTCATTTTTGTCATGATTTTTCTCCTTGCACCTTCTATGTTTGGTTTTACCTTCAGTCTTCTTCTTCTTTGTCCTTTCCCCTCTCTCTCTTTGTCCATGCTGTCTACTGTTGCTTCTTCCTCCATGTCCATTTCCATTTCCGTCATTTGTTCCTCGTTTTTGCTTTTGTCTTTCTCTCTTTCTGCTTCATCTCTTGTGCTCTCTGCTCCTTCCGTTTCTTTTTGTTGTTGTCCTTTTTCCTCTTTCTCTTCAGTTTCTCCATGTTCCTTGCTGTTTCCTTCATGCACCTGTCCGTCCACCTGTTCGTCCCTTCCTCCTTCCTCTCCTCCCATCCAGCATTCACATTTGTTTAAAAACTCTTGACAATCCGGGCACCTGACAGTATTGCAATCCCTTGCAAAATGTCCCCTTTCCCCACACTTATAGCACTTGAATGTGGGGCAGTCTTTCAGTAAGTGATCCGGGCTCATGCACAGCCTACAAGTTTTCACTTGATGGCTGTGCATCACCCGGAAATACTGCTGCCCCTCAGCTGTTTCTAGCCTCGTGCTATAAGGCAATGATGTCACTTCCTTAGGGAATCTGACTTTTAAAAATCTTGTTCCATCTTCTATCTCGGTGCCCGGATAGCATCTCCTTTTAATTTTACTCATGGAGTCAACTCCCCACCCTTCCAATTTTTCTAAAATTTTTCCATCGTCCAGGTAGACGGGCAGGTGCATGAAGGAAACAACATACTCACGGTTTTGTAGGCTTTTCACTTCGCAGTCCACATCTTTAACTCTTAGTCCATCAAGTAATTTTTCACACATTTCCTCCTTCTCCATTGTTAGTTCGTATTCTTTGCCTTGTCTCGGTCTCAATGCTAAAATTTTGCCA
>JAWRVZ010001417.1:7500-12500 GCA_037043235.1 Rhodeus uyekii
TTCAAACTTCCTTTTAAAAACACTCCAAACATCCAACACAATTTTTTCTTTTTTTGCCACAATTCTCCTTTCCCATATTGCACTTTTCATTAACATTACCCACAGATTTATAAACTTTTTGTTTTTACACTTCTTTTCCCAACCCAACATCACCACTCTGTTCCATTCCATTTCATTTTCATCCCACTCCACAGTCAAATCCTTCACCACACTTTTACATTTCTTTAAAAAACCCTCCAGCTCTTTACAATATAAAAACATATGCAAAAACCATTCCTCCCTTTCTTGGCATACTTTACAAATTGCACTTTTTTCCATACCAATTTTGCTTAAAACAGATTCAGTAAAAACCACTTTATGTCTTATAAAATATTCCAAACATTCTAACTTTACCTCCACACATTTCCCTCTCATATTTCTCCATATACACTCTTCTTTTAAATCTTTGAATTTCTCCACCCAGTATTTATTTGCAATTGGCTCTTTAAAAACACTATCTCTAAAAACACAATAAAACATTTTTACAGTACATTCCTTAAAATCACACAATTTTTCCCCCAGCTTCACATAAATATTCTTCTCTTTCGGCTCCTCTTCCACACACTCAATTCTTTTAATCCAGTCTATTGGTATGGCTTTTTTAATGATTTCATATTTGTTTATTATTTCTTGTTTGCTAAAAACTTCTTTTGCCATTTCCATTGAATCAAAAACATATTGTACTGGTAAAAAACCCTCTTTGAACTCATATAAAACATCCCTCACTCTCATTATCCCCACTTCCATCCATTTCTTAAAAAATATTTCTCTCTTTTCTTTTAAAATGTTGTTATTTAAGAACAGAGGCTGATTTAAAATGTTTTCTCTCCCACGTGGATCATACACGATTTTCATTAAAAATTTCCCCCAAGCACTAAAAATTTCCCTATAAAAATCAGGTATCCCTTCAGTCATCCATATTTTTGTTTTCATCCATAAAATTCCATCCCCCATGTTAAAACCACCACATTTATTTAAAAAGTGTTTCATTGTTTTCTTCCACTCAGTTTTATTTTCTTCATTTAGATATTTCTTAACAATTTTGATTCTCAAAGCATTTTTTCGTTGTTCCACATCCATAAGTCCTAACCCTCCCTTTTCCACCGCCCCTAAAATCGTGTTATACGCTATTCTTGCTGGTTTCCCCTCCCATAAAAAGTCAAGAAAACATTTCTTCAATCTCTGTTCTGTCCATAACGGCATTTCTGACACATATAAAACATACCAAAGTTTAGAAACCATTAAAACGTTCAATATTAAAACCTTCCCCTTCAAATTTAAACTTCTTAACTTCCAAAAATTTAGCCTCCTCTCTATGTCTGTAACTAGTTGCTCCCACATTTCATCTCTTACTTTCCTCTCATTCTTCCCCATTAAAACTCCTAAAATCCTCATTTCTTCTACTTCTTTGAAATTAAAATATTCTGTTAAAACCATTGCTTTACCAAATCTTATATACACTGTTTTCTCTTCGTTTATTTTGCTCCCTGATCCCTTACAATACTCCTTTACAACATTCATTACTTGTTTTACACTCTCTTTTCCCTTTACGACTATTGTTGTGTCATCAGCGTATTGAAAAACTTTCCCCTCAGCCTCGTATTCTTCAATTTCAATCCCTATTATTTCTTTTTTTTCCCTAATAGCTAATCCTAGCGGTTCTGAAACAAGTGAATATAATAAAGCAGAAAGTGGACAGCCCTGTCTAATTGAACGTGTGATTTTAAAAACATCTGTTAAAAAACCATTACATTTAACTCTTGTTAGTGCACCCTTATATAAAATCTCAATCCATTTAATAAAATTCTCCCCGAAACCAAACCTTCTTAAAACCTCAAATAAATATGTGTGCTCTACCCTATCAAAAGCTTTTTCAAAATCCAAACTTATTACATATCCTTCTTCATTTTTCTCTTTCATGTACCATATTGTGTCTCTTATACTCATCGTTATGTCTGCTATGTCCCTTCCTTTTACTCCATATGCTTGGTTTGTTTTAATAATGCTTGGCATTACCTCTTTTAATCTGTTTGCTAAAACCTTTGCTAAAATCTTAAAATCTGTGTTCAACATTGTGATCGGTCTGTAGTTTTTTAAATCTACCCTTTCTCCTTTCTTTTTATATATAAGTTTCATTAGTCCTATCCTTGTTCTTTCATTTATTTCCTCTTTTTTAAAACAGTCTATAAAAACCTCTTTTAAAATGTTTACTAAAACTTCTTTAAAACATAGATAAAATTCAGCTCCTAATCCATCTAATCCAGGACTTTTCTTTTTATTCAATTGATTTATTGCTTTTTCAATCTCTTCTGCTCTGAGTTCATGATCACATTCTTTTTTGTCTTCCTCGCTTACTTTTGCTTTTATCTCATTCAACAATTTCTTTTTTTCTTCCTCTTCCACTCCTCTTGCCTTAAAAAGGTCCTCATAAAAATATTTTATTTCTTCTAAAATGTTTTCATTCCCCTCTACAATTTCCCCATTTTTTCCTCTTATTTCTTTTATCGTTTCAGCTTTCCCTTTTTGTTTTTCCAGATCAAAAAAGAACTTTGTGCATTTTTCTCCCTCCACCACATATTTTGCTTTACTTCTTAGTCTCGCTCCCTCATATTCTTTTTCTTCCATTTCTTTCAATTCTCCCTCTATTTCCTTTATCTTTTCTATGTTTTTATTTTCTTTATTCAATTCCTTTTCCAAACTTTCTTTTATTTCTCTTTCTTTGTACCTTTTACATTTTTGTATTAAATTACAATATTTGATCGAGAATCTTTTTATTAAAAACTTAACATTTTCCCACCATATTCTCCTATCCTCCTCATACATTCCATTTTCCTTTTCTTTTTCAATAATTGCTTTAACTTTTGCAACATAATCTTCATTCTTTAAAATCTGCGTATTTAAAATCCATACTCCCGGACCTCTTTGCATTTTACTCCAGTCCATTACAAAAAATAAAAGCTTGTGATCACTAAAACTGGTTTCCTCATACTTAATCTTTTCAATAAAATTCTCCACATTTCTACTACATAAAACAAAATCTATTCTAGTTTGACATATAAAACTCCCCACTATTTGTCTTCTTGAAAACTCTTTTTTCCGTTCATTCCTTTCTCTCCACACATCTATCATGTTATTTTCCTCCATTAATGTTTTTAATTCTTTTCTTCCCGTGTCTGCTCTAAAAACCATTCCCTCAGCCATGTCTTGCTTGTTAAAAACTGTGTTAAAATCCCCCATCATTATTACTTCTTTATATTCTTTTATAATATTTCTTAAAACATTAAAAAACTCTTTCTTTTCCTTCTCCTCCACTGGTGCATGTACATTTGCTAAAATCAAATTTCTTCCTTCAATTTTTGTCTCAACTACAATACACTTCCCCATCCTGTCCTTATACACAATTTTACTCACTTTAAAAACATCATCCTTCATTAAAAAAGCCACACCTCTCCCAAACCTCCCATCTCCATTATTATATAAAATACCTCCATCCCATCTCTTTTCATACTCAATCATAACATTTTCTCTCCAGTTTGTTTCTTGTAATGCGATAATATCTTGACTCTTACATTTCTCTTTTACTTTTTCAAATTTCCGAATGTCCAACAGTCCTCTTGCATTAAAAGTAACACAACTTAAAACCATTAAAAGAAAGACAAATAAATACTTAAAAAACATTATTCACCATTTTCTCCCTCCAGACCCCTTAAAACTTCATATATGTTCATTTTTGTCATGATTTTTCTCCTTGCACCTTCTATGTTTGGTTTTACCTTCAGTCTTCTTCTTCTTTGTCCTTTCCCCTCTCTCTCTTTGTCCATGCTGTCTACTGTTGCTTCTTCCTCCATGTCCATTTCCATTTCCGTCATTTGTTCCTCGTTTTTGCTTTTGTCTTTCTCTCTTTCTGCTTCATCTCTTGTGCTCTCTGCTCCTTCCGTTTCTTTTTGTTGTTGTCCTTTTTCCTCTTTCTCTTCAGTTTCTCCATGTTCCTTGCTGTTTCCTTCATGCACCTGTCCGTCCACCTGTTCGTCCCTTCCTCCTTCCTCTCCTCCCATCCAGCATTCACATTTGTTTAAAAACTCTTGACAATCCGGGCACCTGACAGTATTGCAATCCCTTGCAAAATGTCCCCTTTCCCCACACTTATAGCACTTGAATGTGGGGCAGTCTTTCAGTAAGTGATCCGGGCTCATGCACAGCCTACAAGTTTTCACTTGATGGCTGTGCATCACCCGGAAATACTGCTGCCCCTCAGCTGTTTCTAGCCTCGTGCTATAAGGCAATGATGTCACTTCCTTAGGGAATCTGACTTTTAAAAATCTTGTTCCATCTTCTATCTCGGTGCCCGGATAGCATCTCCTTTTAATTTTACTCATGGAGTCAACTCCCCACCCTTCCAATTTTTCTAAAATTTTTCCATCGTCCAGGTAGACGGGCAGGTGCATGAAGGAAACAACATACTCACGGTTTTGTAGGCTTTTCACTTCGCAGTCCACATCTTTAACTCTTAGTCCATCAAGTAATTTTTCACACATTTCCTCCTTCTCCATTGTTAGTTCGTATTCTTTGCCTTGTCTCGGTCTCAATGCTAAAATTTTGCCATGTCCACATTTTTCTGTAACTGCTTTTATGATGTCGTCCACTTTCACTTCATAAACATTTTCCACATTTACAATTAATGTAGCTTCTTTTAAATATTTCCGTTCGCTATATTTTCCTCTTGCTTCTTTCCTTTCACTTCCATCTCGTGAACATTTATCCAGTCCAGTATCCTTTTCCATTCGTTTTCCTTGTTCCAGTCCATCGTCGTTTGCCCTTTGTGCTCCTTGTGCTAGTCCAATGTCATCCGCCACACGTGTTCCTCGTTCCAGTCCATCGTCTATTGCCCTTCTTGTTCCTCGAGCCAGTCCAGTGTCATCTTCCATACGTGATCCTCGGGCCAGTCCAGTGTAATCCGCCAT
>JAWRVZ010001418.1:0-27055 GCA_037043235.1 Rhodeus uyekii
AGCCCGGTTTAGACAGCCTCTACCACGAACAATCAATTTAATAGTATACTCTTTATTCGATAGTATTATTGAAGTATCGAATCGTCGTCAGATCCTTGTTGATTACTATTAGTATATCAAAAATGGACACTATACAACTTACCGCAATCATGGATAAGATTTGCTGCGATGTGCATTTTCTCGGTGTGTTGCCGTGTGACCACCTGCCGAAAACACCCTTAAAAACATCACCAATAGCCGTGATTTCAAACACCGAGCCGTCAGCACTGGGAGGGGAACATTGGATAGCTATTTACATAAACAAGGATGGCGTGGGATGCTTTTTCGACAGCTTTGGTAATAACCCGGAACACAGTCGTTTTCCAACGATATTCAATGAATTTCTAACCCAAAATTCTACTGTGGTACAATATTCCGCTAAGCAAGTACAGGCGTTATCATCAGACGTCTGTGGTCAGCACTGTGTATTCTTCCTATACCACATGGTGAAGGGTTGGGATTATGATCTTATGAAAGCGTGTGTTGAAACTTTATAGCGATGATCTTATGAAAAATGACAAAACTGTGACAGCGTTTGTGAAGAAGTTAAAATACTCTCATTGTAATGACAATGTATTCAAATGTGTACAGTGTGTGCAAACCGGTGAGATGTTTATGACTTATGCTCAATAAAACACTAAACAGAAATTTCTTTTTGACTCTTTTATTTCGTATCCTATGCACAGAAAATTATTACATTACAGATGAAAAAATAAAAGCATCACATGATAAACACGGCATCTCTTAAAAACCCCTGTATTTAATAACTTAACCACTGACCCCGGTCAAGTATGGGTGATTTGAAAACTGCATCTCCTTCCGGATAACTAAAAGGATGCATTGCTGTATCGCTTGTAGATGTTGAATCGTCTTTGAAAGACTTGATTGCATGTCTGACATTCAGGTTTGGCACAGTTGAATGAGGTATGTTTAAAGTCGCAAATGCTTGCAGAAACTCACTCCACCCGATAGGTCTGCGTTCATCAATGATCTTCTGAGGAGCTGTAACACTCTTAATTAAATCCATCTGCGTTCATCAATGTGTGACCCTGGGATTGTTCTGCCTTTAAACACAAACTCACCCGATTCAGACCATGAGGTCACATCTTTAGTTCTCGACATCTTATCTAATATGTATCGGACGTTATTTACACTCCTCTTTGGAATATTTTTTAAAATATCGTCCGCAACAACATCTAAATCATCACGATCTTTTACGCTGGAGCCGACGGTTGCTGGTTCTGCTTTATCAGATTGATTGTGCGGTGGGAGTGTTAACGTTAGCGCGTTGCTCTCAATCTCCCCTTTTCTACAAATAGTTAAAAACCTCTGCAATACAGCTGTGTACATCTTGGCCTTCTCATGAGGATCCAGGTCAGATCTCTGCAGAATATTTCTTATCGTCATATCCAACTCATTCTCCACGGTCTGTTGAATAGATTCACGTGGTGTAGCATCTTTTAGCTTATCCAACTGATGCTGTGGGATCAGAAACATCTTCTCCGCGTGCTCCATTATAATCGTTATTGAGGTCTGATCAAACTGGTTATAAAGGGTATTGCGACACTTAAAAGCTTCTCCGCGTGCTCCATTATACTCGTTATTGAGGTCTGATCAAACTGGAAAGGGTATTGCGACACTTAAAAGCGGGAGCAGAAATTTGATTTATCATCCGTCTCTTTTTTCTAACACCCACTTTCTTATCCGCGACAAATTTGATATCAGTTTTTCTTCTCTTGAGTTTCTGGTATTGCTGAGGCGTGAGGGGTATATTACCATGGAGCACATTAAATGCGACTTCACACAGGGTTAAGATGAGTTCATCTGGAGCTGTCTGTAAAATAGCCTGCCTTTGTTTGGGAGTTGCCTTTAATAACAATTTTAAAAGCGTGAGGTTTCTTAAGACTCGTGCAGACATTTCCAAATAGTTGCATACAATTCAGTGTTGGCGTTGTCTTTTCTGGAGGTACACAACAGGACTCGGTGTGAGTAAACCTGTTCTGAGACGATACTGCTCCGGTGTTCTTGCTTTAAAATCAACCATAAGATACCCGTATGGTGCGCTGGTTGCGTCTTCATAACACTCCATAAAAAACTTAGCGTTACCCGGATACATTTGTCTCCCTAGCACATTAATTTGTGTTCTGTCTCTGGGGATACATTTGTTTAGCAACAAGATCAAATAATGGGCGTTTAAGCTTATTGTTCGACTGGATTTACCCTGAAAAAACAAATTCTGAATTATGTAAAACACACTTAGATTATTGTGATGGCAATAAACGGTGAACAATTTTTCGATCTCCTTACAGTTGGCTGCTTCCTGCATAAAATCATCAATCACTAGTAAGTTTGTCTTATTGGGAGGGAACAAAATAGAATCATTCAACGTTGGGGGGATGCCATCAATAAATTTAATGTCAGAATACATTTTCAACAAATCATCATACAACGGTTGCCACAGAGTAAAAATAAACACAATATTATCAATTTTTTTAGAAATCAACCTTTCAGCATTCTGCAGCAATTGTTTTACAAAAAACGTCTTCCCTGAATGCCAAAAACGTTGTCGGCCCACTTATCACACATGAAAATGGATGCTGCAATTTTGGGTCGAACCCCTCAGCATCACGTACACCCCTGCCAAAAACGTTGTCAGAAGCCATATGGTAGAGTGGTGTAATCAGGGAGAAGTACTCTTTTAGTATACACGATCCTGAACCTTTTTACAAATGTCTTGTTGTGAAGTGTGAGATGTCTTTTATCTCTCACTATGTTGTCCGTGTAAGTCAGTATATGACGGTCGTCACCCCGCCCCTTCACATACTGATCTACAAGGTCAATCATGGACTCTAGCTTGATGGCTTCAGAGTTAACAGAATTTAAGGTGATACCTTTGGCTTTGATACAAGACTTGCCGCCGGCCGTCTGATAGCCGTAGCTTTTTGGTCCTGTCGAGCAAAACTGAACTATGTAATCTCCGTGATCGAGCTCGTTAGTAAGATCACCGAGAAAGGGGCCAAGCGGTGGGTCCCAATCTCCATCCTTAGATGTGAAAATGACGCTGTCGGTATCGCTGTACAACACCCTGTCACCCAGTTTATCCATGAGACCGTACAGCTCTAAACGGGCATGTGCGGTTGTAAAAGCACCGTAAAAACATTGACATCGCGGGCCTGACCAGCTTTCCCATCTGCATGAGCCCACTGTACAAGAGCAACAGAGTCAGACAAAAACGTGAAATATTTTATATCATACCCCTTGCCGAAAATGATCTGGGCAAATTGTTCAGGTTCTGAAACCAATTCCGAATGTACATTAATATTTAAACAGAACCGCCCCCACAGACTATTCATCAGTAACTTGATTACGGATCGACGTGCCGGATTAAGTTCAATCTTGTCCAGATTCAATTTAACCCCTTCTTTCTCAAAATAATCGCTGACATAGGATTCTTTGTCTGCCTCTGTCACTACATCTTTTGGAAATCCCGAGCTTTCCTGTTTGAGTTGTAAAAATGTTTTAACATAATCACAAAACAAAGTTTCTGTTTGCTCTGGAAAATGCCAAACCTCATGCACCTGTACCACAACGTAGCCTTTTTCAATAGCTTTTAAAAGCTCTATGCTAACCCATGTGCCGGTTAGAGCTCTCTCATCATCTGTGTGTTTACAAGGCATGATCTGATTCTGCTGTTCACAGCATGCCCTGCAAAGTGGGAACATCAATTTACCTCCAGTTCTATATGGCAGAACGGGGTGAAGGAGTTTACGTGGTGGCAGAACAGTGACCTTGACCAACCCATAATAATTTTCAAGATTATCAAAATCCTTGAAAATTATTTGGGGGTGACCTACAGGATAGCATTTCCGAGCCTGACAGAAAGGGTATAGCGACGTGAAATCAACATAGTGCACCTTCTCTCCCTCGACAGTTTGATGATACAATTTGTAAGCGTTGGTACGCCCGCCGTATAAAGCGTCGCGAGGTTTAATGCGCTCAGAGTGTTTGTATGTGGACATGAAAGCCATCACATCAGCGTCGGTCTGTTTGACGCGTTTCCAGTCACATTCCCAAATGCACTCTATATTGAGGTTGTACGCGCGCTTCAGAATCTCAAACTTATCATCAACCTGCCTTTTGAGGATACCATAGGGGACTTTTGATAAAGGGTTTATGTCGTTAGGGTCATAACAACGGTCACACCCGTGAAAAAAACACCCGAGAAATTCGAATGCTTTTTTCACATTGCCGTCATCATAAAAGCCATCGACAAAATATTTACCAAATGATACCTCCCCCTGATTTAGTGCATGCTGGATGTTTATGGAGCGTGATTTTTGCACATACTCGAGCCATTCAATTGAGACATTCGAATACGTTTTGTTCTGATTGATGTATGCGTTTTTATGCGTCAGAGCTATTGTGTCTTTAGGCATAAAATGAGTCTTATAGACAGCCATTGCACAGCCCGCAAGAGTGGTGTGATTAAACGGGTCAAGTTCTGTGCACTGAATGAATTCGTAGCGGTATTTCATGCATACTTCTCGTAACAGAACAACATCGTTCCTGCAGTAAAATTCTAACTCTTTATTGAAATCAAAAACTTTACCAGTAACGGTGCTGTACCACGCATCAAACTTAATCATATCTTGATCTGACATTGTCGAATACCCATAAAAATGTTTTTCAGGGTATGGGCCAATGTAGTCGTCATTTTCAGCACGATTAAACAGATGTGGGAAATATCCCTTCTCGCTGTTAGCCAGATTGAACGCAGCAGGTGTTTTGGCAAGACGCATAGGTATAAATGCATAGCTGTCGATAAATCGTTGCTTGAAGGCATTATCATACATCATGATTAGACGACAACCTCGCATTGTGATTTTAGGGGCAAGACCCATTCTGGTGAAGTATTCCAAAAGTATGAAATTGTCAAACCCCGAAGCATTATGGGCAATCCATGTGAAGTCACGGTAAAAAGGCTGTCTGAACTTTTTAATGAGACGATCTACACAGTCTGGGCCCTCGGCCACAAATTCCTCACCACTAAACGTGATAGCGCAAACAAAATTGGCTACATGTTTACCGTTTTCATAGCGTGTCTCAAAGTCGTAAAAAATATAGCGATCGCTTGGTCTCTCTGGTTTGAATGGCTGAATAAAGCATTGATGCACGCCGTCCATAGACAGACTCTCACCACATTGAACACAACGGTCAGCCGCACATCGATGGGGTTTGGGGTTGACCCCACTGACGTGAAAGCGTCTGTTGCATCTCGGGCAATATTTGGTCACGTCACACTGTGCATACTCCTCACCGGGGGCCGGCTGCTTGTGCATTTCAAAACAATAACCAGATTTACAGTACCGCAAACAGTCGGCACAGTGTTTTGTCTTTTTGGGGTGGGTGTGACAGTCCGGGTGATTACACACGTCGCACACGTATTTACATCTGTGATCTCTGCGATTGGTGTAGCCTCGATAGCAAAACTCACAGACGTACGGCACACCTATAAATGCTTTTAGGTTTTTTATCAAATAGTAGTGTGAATCATGCAGATATAAAAACACGGTTTTTGGGTGCGGTTCATCTGCGGTTTTGTACAACTCTAGCACTCCAGAATTTGAACGGTAGAATGTTACAATTTTAATATTTAACAAACGTTCAAAACACTCAACGTCGTTAAAACCTATTTTATGCTGAGCTGTAAAACCAGCAGTCATCTGCATAGATTCTGCCTCAGCCTCTAACTCTGTGTGCGGCTTCTCTGGCCATAGAAAATGTGCCAGACAGATTGCAAAACACACATTATTTGTAATGTTTAAGGGGCAAAACAAATTCATCCTGTTTCTGCTTATCACCTGATCATGTGCAAGGTCACTTATCTTGCGACGAGGGCCACCACCATTTCTACACAAAGCTATTGAAACACGCAAATCCAAAGCCTCATCAACGGCTATGTCAGAGTTACTCTGCATTATCCTCTCAAGCTGGTTGATAAAGAGGTCCACATCGTAATCGTTTTGAGGTGACAAAACTGTATTGACATCTGATGACAAGCTGGCGCCACACAATGTAATGTTTAAATCCCCATCACCGGTGAATAATCTAGAAAATGACACAATTTCAGATAACAAGTCATGTAAAAAGGATGTGTATACGGCTAAATCTGGGGAAGATATCTGCCGCAGATTTATCCGTCTATGAATTTCCAAACCATTGAACCGATGTCTGGGGATTACTGTGTACTCATGAACAACACCGCCCTCTCTCGCAAGGGAGTCTATCTCACTCTGTGTGAGCCCCATGTTGGGGGCTGCCACATCAAACGCATAGGGTGCACTTCCCCCCTCACCCACCTGCGGAGAATTTGATAATAGGTCTAGATCAAAATTTGTTGCGTCCCAATCATCAGCCACATTGATGGTCTGATATGAATTTAACAAACAATCTATCTCAAAGTTTGTGTCTGCTCCATCATTAGACAGATTACTGTCATGAGGAGAATTTAGCATCTGATCATAGTTTGATTACTTAACAAATCTAGCAATACAGATTTTCACTCATTGATTGCACTGTATTTAACAAATCTAGCAATACCTCTGTACTACTTCTCGGTCTGTTCACATTTTCAAGTGTTTGAATTAAACCCCGCAAAGTTTCTGTTGTACTCTGCTGACCCCGGATGTCATTTTCACATCTAAATCGGACTCTCGGACTTTGATCAACATCATCAGGCTTCAGACAACGTTTTGTGGCCATTTTAACACAATTTTATTTAAACCCCACAACCAAATAGTACAAACACGCAGACACTTAATTCAGATTATACATCAAATAACAACCGTAAAACAGAATAACATAACACCGCAGAAATAAATCAGAATATAAAAAGCACCGAACAACCCTAAAACAGAATATAAAAACACCGAACAACCATAAAGCAGAATATAAAAACACAGAACAACCATAAAGCAGAATAATAAAAAGCAGGAAGACACTTGTGTAAAACTCAGGACTTACCGAAGTGTGGTTTAAGTTTGTCCACCAGCTGCTTCAGTAAGTCCACAGACAACTCCTGATCAGTTCTTAAGACTTGCTGTGTGGAACTGTTCCGTCTTTGTAGCGCTATAGACTCCTTCAGAGCTATCTTGAGTTGCCTGAGCTCTCCGCACACAGTCTGGTGAAAAAGCTCGTAGGCCTGTCTCTCCCGTCGTCTATGATCTGCTGCAATGTTCTGATTTTTTAACAACAAATCGATGGTCGCTCTGTCCCTCTTACGTTCACTGATGAGGGTATTCATCTGCTGGACCATTAATTCAGTTGTTGTTGTATTTTGGTTGTTCGTTTGATTGTTTTCAATTGTCAAAGCAGGATTGCGTTCACTGTTCTCGGGCCCCTCGTTCCTTAAAGCCTCCTGGTTTGAAGGTAGCACATCGCAGTCCGAATCGGTCCCCGACGTGGACGGTTGTGCAGTGTTCTCCAGGCCTCCAAATGCCTCGGGTAACAAGTCTGAAAAATCTAATATGGACCAGACCCCCAGCATGTCATCATCCCCGATCTCAGCATTTTCATCAGATGATTCTGAGGGGGAGAATAAAATAACAATAAATAAAAATATACAGCAAATGCTTTTATTATTATTATTATATGTGTACAATTTCTCTATATACATACCTGGTACTTTTCTCTGGCGTTTCCGTTCAGGGGTGATGGGTTTAGAACAGACTTCTTCAGAACTGGGAGTACAAGCCCGCTTCTTCAACACCGGCTCACCGGTAGCCGCAGCGCGATCCGATCTCTGTGTTGGCTGCCGACTCTTATTTCCTGAATCACCACTCGATTCAGCAGCCGATGGCAAATCGTTAACAGCACCCTGTATATGCACTAAACGGAGACATATGTTCAGAATAAATAAATTATATATATATATATATATATACACACACACACACACGAGTTCCGTTATTGATCCACTCACCTACGGGGTTACGTGTTTCAGCCCCATCGCAGCTATTATGAACGAGAGCTCGCACCTTAAGCTGCGCTCCTGACTTGACGACAGACAAGCTCGCACCTTTTGCGCTCCTGATTCACAACGTCCCTCATACAACGTCCCTCATAGTAAAAACATAAAAACAGACGTTGTGAATACAATAATGAAATGGATATATTTCTAAATTCGATAAAACAATCTTACCGAGTGGGTTGTTGCTGTTAGCTTCTGGTTGTCTAGAGTCAAGGATCAATTGCGGAGGCCTCGGAGCTGTCGGCGGGAACAATATTTTAAACACAGAATCGTTACTACACATGCACTATACACAACAATATGTATAAAACTCAAAACGGATGCAATAGTTGAATCATACCCACAGTGTCAAGAGCCAGAAGATCGCTTACATCGCCGTCATAATGTGTGTTCTCCACACAACCTGTTTAAATAAAATATATCGATACCGTGAACACTTCTGCCTTAAACAACGAGAATAATATTAAAAAGATAGAACTGAAGTAGCCTCACCGTTTAGATAGACGTCCATTTCCACGTACTGGTACTTAGAATTAAAACGTAAGCTGAAGAGTCGAAGAGTTATTTCTGAAAAGCGCAGTAAAACCGAGGAGCAAAGTCTTGCGAGGGACCGCTATTTGCGAGAGATGCACGAGAAACCCCGCGAGAAACGCGGCCTTGTTTATAACGATCCTTATCTCACAAACAAGACAACAGGGGGGTTTTACAAACAAGCGGTCACACCCCCTCTGAAAAACTCTCTTTATATATAAAAATAACGCTATTTGATTTATAAGATTGTAAAATGACACACATCTTTTATTTTGCCTCGAAAACTAAAAGTACACTGCTTTAACCAACCACTTACCAGGAGCTGGTTTTAAAATTCATTAAATTAAGAATACTCTCGTTCATAGCAACTGTGGACAAGAAACTAATTTTTATTTCCTTTTTACATGATTCAGTTGAAAACGGTTACCATTATTTATTACGTTTTAAAGTAATTGCAAGATATATATATTTATAATAATGTTCAAAACATTACATGACTCGAATAGTTTTTAAATATCACATGTAAAGTTTTAAAATGTTTAAATCACCACTCTTCCATATTACTCAGATATTTTATAGTGAAGTGAATGAAGAATGAATAAATTCTTCAAGAATTCATTATTTTATTGATAATATACATCATTTGAACAAGTCAGAATTTGTAAAGGCTTTCAGGAGACTGAATGTCTGCTGCATGACTGTTACCAAGCATATGGCAGCATAAACCATCAGATAAGTCAACTGCATCACAGTGGGAGATGGTTGGTAGAGAAATTAGAGATCAGATGTCTAGGCCCAGATCATGCTAAAATGTAACCAGTCTTTTCTTCTTCTGCTAGGTAAAACACAGAGTCGTCTTCCTTTGCTCAGCATGTTATAAGATAGGACTGAGTTCATACCACAACTGTCTGCCTTCGAGTTTTAGATCAAACAACGCAGATTTTGACACCAATGTGTTAACAACTTAAAACTTGCTTGGGCTACGTGCCCCCCCAGAAAATCAAAGAAGCAATCATGACCCCCAACGGCTTTCCCCCTACCAGACTGAATGGAGCCAGATGACAGTAGAGGACCAGCAGAAGACAGGAGAGGACCAGCACCATTTCAATGGCACTCTGGTTACGATCCATCCATCATCATATATCAAACCATAAAATCATCTGTACCTTTATTTGATTGACACTCGGACTTGCCTGCCTGTGATGCTAAGTTGTAAATCTAACCATAAAAACCTTTGACACCCAGTGAGCAGCCAATCGGGGGCAACAACACACACACATTTAACCCCTAAACACCTGTCTGTCAAACATTCACCGGACAGTTTGAGTGGCAGGTGGACAGCCGGACACAGGGTACAGCCATAAATTACACCCATAAATCACACCATAAATTAGGCCATAAATCATCTTTGAGACAAGCTGTATTATATAACTACTATAATGTTCTCTTATGTCATGAATGAGATCGTTTGTGAACAACAAAAAGTTCTAATATATGGAGAGATAATTCTTTAGCAGGAAAAGAGCATGTATCTAACAAAGAACATATTAGGTGAGGACGGTTTTAAGCCATCGCCCTGTGAGAAATTGGCTCAGGAGGCCAATGCCTCATCCATTAGGCAACTGGGGCTGAAGAAGACCAATTTTCAAGCTCTGCAATTCCTTGATCTTCAATAACAACATAGGCATTGGCTTTGGCATTTGAACAAGAACAAGGACACAAAGTAATCCAGATGAAGAACTAGATAATGTTCTTTTATGTCATGATTGAGATCGTTTGTGAACAACAAAAAGTTATAATATATGGAGAGATACTTCTTTAGCAGGAAAAGAGCATGTATCTAAAGGAGAACATATTAGGTGAGGATGGTTTTAAGCCATTGCGCTGTGAGAAATGGGCCATTCACACATCCTCTTCGCCACTTTACTTGTTCCTCAACAAAAAACAAACAAACAAGGGAATTGGCATTTGACCAAGAACAAGGCACAAAGTAATCCAAATGAAGAACTACTTCTCCTTACCACCTTGCATCTCTGCTTGCCATAGACAACCTCCAATTCACTGATGTTTTCAATAGCACTTGTGTTGGGACAGAGATAATGTTCTCTTATGTCATGAATGAGATCGTTTGTGAACAACAAAAAGTTCTAATATAAGGAGAGATACTTCTTTAGCAGGAAAAGAGCATGTATCTTACAAAGAACATATTAGGTGAGGATGGTTTTAAGCCATCGCCCTGTGAGAAATTGGCTCAGGAGGCCTGTGCCTCATCCATTAGGCCACTGGGGCCGAAGAAGACCAATTTTCAAGCTCTGCAATTCCTTGATCTTCAATAACAACATAGGCATTGGCTTTGGCATTTGAACAAGAACAAGGACACAAAGTAATCCAGATGAAGAACTGCTTACCACCTTGCATCTCTGCTTGCCATAGACAACCTCCAATTCACTGATTTTTTCAAAAGCACTTGTGTTGGGACAGAGATAATGTTCTCTTATGTCATGAATGAGATCGTTTGTGAACAACAAAAAGTTCTAATATATGGAGAGATAATTCTTTAGCAGGAAAAGAGCAGGTATCTAACTAACAACATATTAAGTGAGGATGGTTTAAAGCCATCAACCTGTGAGAAATTGGTCCTTCACACATCCTCTTCACTACTCTGCTTTAAAACACCCCAGATCGGACTTGAACCCACAATCCCTGGCTTAGGAGCGCCAGCTGCCGAAGGATAGTCCAACATTGCGTACAGAATGTTGAAGAATGTTGGACTCCACAGCCAATCACGTCGAAGCAGTATAACATTTGCAGCCAATCGGGGAACATCATTCTCAACATTTTCTCAAAATTTTCAACATTTGACCAATCAAGAGAACGCACTTTCAACATTTGACCAATCGGAGAACAAGGAAGTGTCAAGAGCGCGTTCGGGAAGCCTCAAGCTGTCAAACAAGCAGTAATGACATTATCCTCAGGACGCGTTTCGGCGGTCAGAAAGTTCAGTTGATGAGCTTCCCAGTCACGGAGGACAAGGACAGCGAAATATGTTTTTAATAAACATATCCGGCGGTGTTACAGACAACAGGTAAGCGCCCATAGTCTAATTGTAGATTTTAGTTTGTATATTGTGCTTTTTAAGACTATGTTTTGTCCAAAACGGTTTAATTTAGGGCAAAAATGTAAAAAAAACAGCAAAGAAATGATGTCTGGGAAAGTCATGTCAAACTCTGTATGTATATTTAACACTATCATATTTGAAAAGCACATTTCTAAAGGCCTATAAATTATCAACATGATCAAAACTCTCTGACTGCTAGTCCATGTTTTTAGCATGTAAAGGGCCTTTTATCATCACTACAAACGTCCACCTTCAGCTTGTGCTTCATGTGTCTTTCTGCTGTGAAATCTTTATTGATTTTTACAAATTAACTGTAAGAATAGCTTTTACATTGTAACTAATATTTCTTGAACATTTACTGTACTGAAGAAACTTGGTATTACTTGATTAGAAAAATCATACTGCATGTAATTATCAAAAATGATTGTCAACCTTTCGAGGACCTTTTATTTTTACGTCCCTCAATCATCTTTTCATTATAGAGACGATTTTTTCAATATGTTTTGCTCCCAGAATTATCTGGGATAATGCTTTTTCTCAATTCTCACAAAATCTGAGCCACTACAAAAGCCTAATGTATCAAATATGATACACAACATTGTATTTAATTTGTGTTTGTTTCTTGTTTTTATTTCAGGTGAGCTCATTGGAGTTCAGCATCTGGTCAGGCCCTGCAGGACATGAACCCAGACTCTGAGCAGACCGCAGAGCTCATGGAGGGCCTCAGTGTGGAGGAGCGAGATGAGACGAGGGCTTCTGGACATCAGCGAGGATCACACCATCACAGATACGGAGGCTGTTCTGTCACCACCCTCTTCCACACCGACACTGGGTTCTTACACCCTGGTCACCAGCAGTGCCACGTCTGCACTGGGCTCCACATCCCCTTCCCTGATCCCTGACTCCAGTCAATGATGATGGAGAGATGGTAAATACCACTCATTTGTATGTCTTTCACATAAATAACTAGAATAATTACAAGAGTGATAAATGAAAGTTCAATGCTTTAAATCCAGACTTTCCACATATTTAAAATGTACAAGTACAATCTAAACTAAGCTATTACTAGTACAGAGTATTTTTAAGCAGCAAATATGCATCATATCAAGTCAGCTTTATTATTTATTATTTAAGTACTTTGTACTATACAGAGTGTGTCAAAACAGCTTAAATAGGAAAATAACACAATAAGTTATGGAATTATGCATGGAACACATGTGATGTAGTAATTTTATTGTGTGTTTGTATTTTTTTATAGGCTGTTGACTACCAAAATGTCCCGGGATATCAACATGTACTGCCCACAATTAAGACGGTTAGCCAAGAATTGTGGTTAGAGGACATGTGGAGAAGCAGCTCCAAATAATTTATAAATTTTGATGTGTATACAAATGTATATAGTGTGAATATGTATATATGCACAAATGTATATTGTGGTTTAAATAGTTGTATTTGTAATACTTGTTGAATATTATTTAACTTGTTTAAATTTGGTTTTAGAAACATTATTTTGTTTCACTTGTAGTTTTTTAATTTTTTACTTATTTAAATGTTTTTGAAACATGTTATTTCTCTTGTATTTATTGTTTTTTTTAAACATTTACATTTTCATTATTTAAGTTTGAAAACATTTAATTAATTACTGTTGCCATAATTTAACAATAAAAACAAATTGACTTAGTGATTTCTTTTGGGTTTTTACTTTATAACACAATATTCCATCTGTACATTGCAACCATATAACATTTGAATATAAAAATAATTTGTGGATTTGTTATTCTTGTGACAGACATTTATTATTATGTTCAAAAAGTTGTCTTGAGCTGGATTCGAACCCTGGTCCTTGTGAACACCTGCAATAGAAAAAAATGTAATATAAAAGTGTTTTTCCCACATTTAGAAACCTGAAAACGTATCACAACACTTAAGCTATAGAATATATAACCCTAATCAACACATTTCAATCACCCTTTTTCTTCATTTTTCTCTTCTCTTCTTCTCTTTCTCCCCCTCTTTCTTCCCTTCTTCCCCACCTTTGCTGGCCTATTGTTCCCCAGCTTGAGAGCAGTGCCTTATCCATTAGGCCACTGGGGCTGAAGAACACCAATTTTCATGTTCTCCAATTCCTTGATCTTCAATAACAACAGAAGCATTGGCATTTGAACAAGAACAAAGACACAAAGTAATCCAGATGAAGAACTACTTCTTACCACCTTGCATCTCTGCTTGCCATAGACAACCTCCAATTCACTGATGTTTTCAAAAGCACTTGTGTTGGGACAGAGATAATGTTCTCTTATGTCATGAATGAGATCGTTTGTGAACAACAAAAAGTTCTAATATATGGAGAGATACTTCTTTAGCAGGAAAAGAGCATGTATCTTACAAAGAACATATTAGGTGAGGATGGTTTTAAGCAATCGCCCTGTGAGAAATTGGCTCAGGAGGCCTGTGCCTCATCCATTAGGCCACTGGGGCTGAAGACTGGGGCTGAGACCAATTTTAGAGCTCTGCAACTCCTTGATCTTCAATAACAACTTAGGCATTGGCTTTGGCATTTGAACAAGAACAAGGACACAAAGTAATCCAGATGAAGAACTACTTCTTATCACCTTGCATCTCTGCTTGCCATAGACAACCTCCAATTCACTGATTTTTTCAAAAGCACTTGTGTTGGGACAGAGATAATGTTCTCTTATGTCATGAATGAGATCGTTTGTGAACAACAAAAAGTTATAATATATGGAGAGATAATTCTTTAGCAGGAAAAGAGCAGGTATCTAACTAACAACATATTAAGTGAGGATGGTTTAAAGCCATCAACCTGTGAGAAATTGGTCCTTCACACATCCTCTTCACTACTCTGCTTTAAAACACCCCAGATGGGACTTGAACCCACAATCCCTGGCTTAGGAGGCCAGTGCCTTATCCATTAGGCCACTGGGGCTGAAAAAGACCAATTTTCAAGCTCTGCAATTCCTTGATCTTCAATAACAACATAGGCATTGGCTTTGGCATTTGAACAAGAACAAGGACACAAAGTAATCCAGATGAAGAACTAGATAATGTTCTCTTATGTCATGAATGAGATCGTTTGTGAACAACAAAAAGTTCTAATATATGGAGAGATACTTCTTTAGCAGGAAAAGAGCATGTATCTAACAAAGAACATATTAGGTAAGGATGGTTTTACGCCATCGCCCTGTGAGAAATTGGCTCAGGAGGCCAGTGCCTCATCCATTAGGCCACTGGGGCTGAAGAAGACCAATTTTCTAGCTCTGCAATTCCTTGATCTTCAATAACAACATAGGCATTGGCTTTGGCATTTGAACAAGAACAAAGACACAAAGTAATTCAGATGAAGAACTACTTCTTACCACCTTGCATCTCTGCTTGCCATAGACAACCTCCAATTCACTGATGTTTTCAAAAGCACTTGTGTTGGGACAGAGATAATGTTCTCTTATGTCATGAATGAGATCGTTTGTGAACAACAAAAAGTTCTAATATATGGAGAGATACTTCTTTAGCAGGAAAAGAGCATGTATCTAACAAAGAACATATTAGGTAAGGATGGTTTTACGCCATCGCCCTGTGAGAAATTGGCTCAGGAGGCCAGTGCCTCATCCATTAGGCCACTGGGGCTGAAGAAGACCAATTTTCAAGCTCTGCAATTCCTTGATCTTCAATAACAACATAGGCATTGGCTTTGGCATTTGAACAAGAACAAGGACACAAAGTAATCCAGATGAAGAACTACTTCTTACCACCTTGCATCTCTGCTTGCCATAGACAACCTCCAATTCACTGATGTTTTCAAAAGCACTTGTGTTGGGACAGAGATAATGTTCTCTTATGTCATGAATGAGATTGTTTGTGAACAACAAAAAGTTCTAATATATGGAGAGATAATTCTTTAGCAGGAAAAGAGCATGTATCTAACTAAGAACATATTAAGTGAGGATGGTTTAAAGCCATCAACCTATGAGAAATTGGTCCTTCACACATCCTCTTCACTACTCTGCTTTAAAACACCCCAGATGGGACTTGAACCCACAATCCCTGGCTTAGGAGGACAGTGCCTTATCCATTAGGCCACTGGAGCTGAAGAACACCAATTTTCAAGCTCTGCAATTCCTTGATCTTCAATAACAACATAGGCATTGGCTTTGGCATTTGAACAAGAACAAGTACACAAAGTAATCCAGATGAAGAACTACTTCTTTCCACCTTGCATCTCTGCTTGCCATAGACAACCTCCAATTCACTGATGTTTTCAAAAGCACTTGTGTTGGGACAGAGATAATGTTCTCTTATGTCATGAATGAGATTGTTTGTGAACAACAAAAAGTTCTAATATAAGGAGAGATACTTCTTTAGCAGGAAAAGAGCATGTATCTAAAGGAGAACATATTAGGTGAGGATGGTTTTAAGCCATTGCGCTGTGAGAAATGGGCCATTCACACATCCTCTTCGCCACTCTACTTGTTCCTCAACAAAAAACAAACAAACAAGGGAATTGGCATTTGACCAAGAACAAGGCACAAAGTAATCCAAATGAAGAACTACTTCTCCTTACCACCTTGCATCTCTGCTTGCCATAGACAACCTCCAATTCACTGATGTTTTCAATAGCACTTGTGTTGGGACAGAGATAATGTTCTCTTATGTCATGAATGAGATTGTTTGTGAACAACAAAAAGTTCTAATATATGGAGAGATAATTCTTTAGCAGGAAAAGAGCATGTATCTAACAAAGAACATATTAGGTGAGGATGGTTTTAAGCCATCAACCTGTGAGAAATTGGCCCTTCACACATCCTCTTCACTACTCTGCTTTAAAACACCCCAGATGGGACTTGAACCCACAATCCCTGGCTTAGGAGGCCAGTGCCTTATCCATTAGGCCACTGGGGCTGAAAAAGACCAATTTTCAAGCTCTGCAATTCCTTGATCTTCAATAACAACAGAAGCATTGGCATTTGAACAAGAACAAAGACACAAAGTAATTCATATGAAGAACTACTTCTTTCCACCTTGCATCTCTGCTTGCCATAGACAACCTCCAATTCACTGATGTTTTCAAAAGCACTTGTGTTAGGACAAAGATAATGTTCTCTTATGTCATGAATGAGATCGTTTGTGAACAACAAAAAGTTCTAATATATGGAGAGATACTTCTTTAGCAGGAAAAGAGCATGTATCTAACAAAGAACATATTAGGTAAGGATGGTTTTACGCCATCGCCCTGTGAGAAATTGGCTCAGGAGGCCAGTGCCTCATCCATTAGGCCACTGGGGCTGAAGAAGACCAATTTTCAAGCTCTGCAATTCCTTGATCTTCAATAACAACATAGGCATTGGCTTTGGCATTTGAACAAGAACAAGGACACAAAGTAATCCAGATGAAGAACTAGATAATGTTCTCTTATGTCATGAATGAGATCGTTTGTGAACAACAAAAAGTTCTAATATATGGAGAGATACTTCTTTAGCAGGAAAAGAGCATGTATCTAACAAAGAACATATTAGGTAAGGATGGTTTTACGCCATCGCCCTGTGAGAAATTGGCTCAGGAGGCCAGTGCCTCATCCATTAGGCCACTGGGGCTGAAGAAGACCAATTTTCAAGCTCTGCAATTCCTTGATCTTCAATAACAACATAGGCATTGGCTTTGGCATTTGAACAAGAACAAGGACACAAAGTAATCCAGATGAAGAACTACTTCTTACCACCTTGCATCTCTGCTTGCCATAGACAACCTCCAATTCACTGATGTTTTCAAAAGCACTTGTGTTGGGACAGAGATAATGTTCTCTTATGTCATGAATGAGATTGTTTGTGAACAACAAAAAGTTCTAATATATGGAGAGATAATTCTTTAGCAGGAAAAGAGCATGTATCTAACTAAGAACATATTAAGTGAGGATGGTTTAAAGCCATCAACCTGTGAGAAATTGGTCCTTCACACATCCTCTTCACTACTCTGCTTTAAAGCACCCCAGATGGGACTTGAATCCACAATCCCTGGCTTAGGAGGCCAGTGCCTTATCCATTAGGCCACTGGGGCTAAAGAACACCAATTTTCAAGCTCTGCAATTCCTTGATCTTCAATAACAACATAGGCATTGGCTTTGGCATTTGAACAAGAACAAGGACACAAAGTAATCCAGATGAAGAACTAGATAATGTTCTCTTATGTCATGAATGAGATCGTTTGTGAACAACAAAAAGTTCTAATATATGGAGAGATACTTCTTTAGCAGGAAAAGAGCATGTATCTAACAAAGAACATATTAGGTGAGGACGGTTTTGAGCAATCGCCCTGTGAAAAACTGGCCCTTCACACATCCTCTTCACTACTCTGCTTTAAAACACCCCAGATGGGACTTGAACCCACAATCCCTGGCTTAGGAGGCCAGTGCCTTATCCATTAGGCCACAGGGGCTGAAGAACACCAATTTTCAAGTTCTCCAATTCCTTGATCTTCAATAACAACAGAAGCATTGGCATTTGAACAAGAACAAAGACACAAAGTAATTCAGATGAAGAACTACTTCTTTCCACCTTGCATCTCTGCTTGCCATAGACAACCTCCAATTCACTGATGTTTTCAAAAGCACTTGTGTTGGGACAGAGATAATGTTCTCTTATGTCATGAATGAGATCGTTTGTGAACAACAAAAAGTTCTAATATATGGAGAGATACTTCTTTAGCAGGAAAAGAGCATGTATCTAACAAAGAACATATTAGGTGAGGACGGTTTTAAGCCATCGCCCTGTGAGAAATTGGCTCAGGAGGCCATTGCCTCATCCATTAGGCCACTGGGGCTGAAGAAGACCAATTTTCAAGCTCTGCAATTCCTTGATCTTCAATAACAACATAGGCATTGGCTTTGGCATTTGAACAAGAACAAGTACACAAAGTAATCCAGATGAAGAGCTAGATAATGTTCTCTTATGTCATGAATGAGATCGTTTGTGAACAACAAAAAGTTCTAATATATGGAGAGATACTTCTTTAGCAGGAAAAGAGCATGTATCTAAAGGAGAACATATTAGGTGAAGATGGTTTTAAGCCATTGCGCTGTGAGAAATGGGCCATTCACACATCCTCTTCGCCACTCTACTTGTTCCTCAACAAAAAACAAACAAACAAGGGAATTGGCATTTGACCAAGAACAAGGCACAAAGTAATCCAAATGAAGAACTACTTCTCCTTACCACCTTGCATCTCTGCTTGCCATAGACAACCTCCAATTCACTGATGTTTTCAATAGCACTTGTGTTGGGACAGAGATAATGTTCTCTTATGTCATGAATGAGATTGTTTGTGAACAACAAAAAGTTCAAATATATGGAGAGATACTTCTTTAGCAGGAAAAGATCATGTATCTAACAAAGAACATATTAGGTGAGGATGGTTTTAAGCCATCAACCTGTGAGAAATCGGCCCTTCACACATCCTCTTCACTACTCTGCTTTAAAACACCCCAGATGGGACTTGAACCCACAATCCCTGGCTTAGGAGGCCAGTGCCTTATCCATTAGGCCACTGGGCTGAAAAAGACCAATTTTCAAGCTCTGCAATTCCTTGATCTTCAATAACAACATAGGCATTGGCTTTGGCATTTGAACAAGAACAAGGACACAAAGTAATCCAGATGAAGAACTAGATAATGTTCTCTTATGTCATGATTGAGATCGTTTGTGAACAACAAAAAGTTCTAATATATGGAGAGATACTTCTTTAGCAGGAAAAGAGCATGTATCTAACAAAGAACATATTAGGTGAGGACGGTTTTGAGCAATCGCCCTGTGAGAAACTGGCCCTTCACACATCCTCTTCACTACTCTGCTTTAAAACACCCCAGATGGGACTTGAACCCACAATCCCTGGCTTAGGAGGCCAGTGCCTTATCCATTAGGCCACTGGGGCTGAAGAACACCAATTTTCAAGTTCTCCAATTCCTTGATCTTCAATAACAACAGAAGCATTGGCATTTGAACAAGAACAAAGACACAAAGTAATTCAGATGAAGAACTACTTCTTTCCACCTTGCATCTCTGCTTGCCATAGACAACCTCCAATTCACTGATGTTTTCAAAAGCACTTGTGTTGGGACAGAGATAATGTTCTCTTATGTCATGAATGAGATCGTTTGTGAACAACAAAAAGTTCTAATATATGGAGAGATACTTCTTTAGCAGGAAAAGAGCATGTATCTAACAAAGAACATATTAGGTAAGGATGGTTTTACGCCATCGCCCTGTGAGAAATTGGCTCAGGAGGCCAGTGCCTCATCCATTAGGCCACTGGGGCTGAAGAAGACCAATTTTCAAGCTCTGCAATTCCTTGATCTTCAATAACAACATAGGCATTGGCTTTGGCATTTGAACAAGAACAAGGACACAAAGTAATCCAGATGAAGAACTACTTCTTACCACCTTGCATCTCTGCTTGCCATAGACAACCTCCAATTCACTGATGTTTTCAAAAGCACTTGTGTTGGGACAGAGATAATGTTCTCTTATGTCATGAATGAGATCGTTTGTGAACAACAAAAAGTTCTAATATATGGAGAGATGCTTCTTTAGCAGGAAAAGAGCATGTATCTAACAAAGAACATATTAGGTAAGGATGGTTTTACACCATCGCCCTGTGAGAAATTGGCTCAGGAGGCCAGTGCCTCATCCATTAGGCCACTGGGGCTGAAGAAGACCAATTTTCAAGCTCTGCAATTCCTTGATCTTCAATAACAACATAGGCATTGGCTTTGGCATTTGAACAAGAACAAGGACACAAAGTAATCCAGATGAAGAACTACATCTTACCACCTTGCATCTCTGCTTGCCATAGACAACCTCCAATTCACTGATGTTTTCAAAAGCACTTGTGTTGGGACAGAGATAATGTTCTCTTATGTCATGAATGAGATCGTTTGTGAACAACAAAAAGTTCTAATATATGGAGAGATACTTCTTTAGCAGGAAAAGAGCATGTATCTAACAAAGAACATATTAAGTGAGGATGGTTTTAAGCCATCGCCCTGTGAGAAATTGGCTCAGGAGGCCATTGCCTCATCCATTAGGCCACTGGGGCTGAAGAAGACCAATTTTCAAGCTCTGCAATTCCTTGATCTTCAATAACAACATAGGCATTGGCTTTGGCATTTGAACAAGAACAAGTACACAAAGTAATCCAGATGAAGAGCTAGATAATGTTCTCTTATGTCATGAATGAGATCGTTTGTGAACAACAAAAAGTTGTTAAGCCATTGCGCTGTGAGAAATGGGCCATTCACACATCCTCTTCGCCACTCTACTTGTTCCTCAACAAAAAACAAACAAACAAGGGAATTGGCATTTGACCAAGAACAAGGCACAAAGTAATCCAAATGAAGAACTACTTCTCCTTACCACCTTGCATCTCTGCTTGCCATAGACAACCTCCAATTCACTGATGTTTTCAATAGCACTTGTGTTGGGACAGAGATAATGTTCTCTTATGTCATGAATGAGATTGTTTGTGAACAACAAAAAGTTCTAATATATGGAGAGATACTTCTTTAGCAGGAAAAGAGCATGTATCTAACAAAGAACATATTAGGTGAGGACGGTTTTGAGCAATCGCCCTGTGAGAAACTGGCCCTTCACACATCCTCTTCACTACTCTGCTTTAAAACACCCCAGATGGGACTTGAACCCACAATCACTGGCTTAGGAGGCCAGTGCCTTATCCATTAGGCCACTGGGGCTGAAAAAGACCAATTTTCAAGCTCTGCAATTCCTTGATCTTCAATAACAACAGAAGCATTGGCATTTGAACAAGAACAAAGACACAAAGTAATTCAGATGAAGAACTAGATAATGTTCTCTTATGTCATGAATGAGATCGTTTGTGAACAACAAAAAGTTCTAATATATGGAGAGATACTTCTTTAGCAGGAAAAGAGCATATTAGAACAAAGAACATATTAGGTGAGGACGGTTTTGAGCAATCGCCCTGTGAGAAACTGGCCCTTCACACATCCTCTTCACTACTCTGCTTTAAAACACCCCAGATGGGACTTGAACCCACAATTCCTGGCTTAGGAGGCCAGTGCCTTATCCATTAGGCCACTGGGGCTGAAGAACACCAATTTTCAAGTTCTCCAATTCCTTGATCTTCAATAACAACAGAAGCATTGGCATTTGAACAAGAACAAAGACACAAAGTAATTCAGATGAAGAACTACTTCTTTCCACCTTGCATCTCTGCTTGCCATAGACAACCTCCAATTCACTGATGTTTTCAAAAGCACTTGTGTTGGGACTGAGATAATGTTCTCTTATGTCATGAATGAGATCGTTTGTGAACAACAAAAAGTTCTAATATATGGAGAGATACTTCTTTAGCAGGAAAAGAGCATGTATCTAACAAAGAACATATTAGGTAAGGATGGTTTTACGCCATCGCCCTGTGAGAAATTGGCTCAGGAGGCCAGTGCCTCATCCATTAGGCCACTGGGGCTGAAGAAGACCAATTTTCAAGCTCTGCAATTCCTTGATCTTCAATAACAACATAGGCATTGGCTTTGGCATTTGAACAAGAACAAGGACACAAAGTAATCCAGATGAAGAACTACTTCTTACCACCTTGCATCTCTGCTTGCCATAGACAACCTCCAATTCACTAATGTTTTCAAAAGCACTTGTGTTGGGACAGAGATAATGTTCTCTTATGTCATGAATGAGATCGTTTGTGAACAACAAAAAGTTCTAATATATGGAGAGATACTTCTTTAGCAGGAAAAGAGCATGTATCTAACAAAGAACATATTAGGTAAGGATGGTTTTACGCCATCGCCCTGTGAGAAATTGGCTCAGGAGGCCAGTGCCTCATCCATTAGGCCACTGGGGCTGAAGAAGACCAATTTTCAAGCTCTGCAATTCCTTGATCTTCAATAACAACATAGGCATTGGCTTTGGCATTTGAACAAGAACAAGGACACAAAGTAATCCAGATGAAGAACTAGATAATGTTCTCTTATGTCATGAATGAGATCGTTTGTGAACAACAAAAAGTTCTAATATATGGAGAGATACTTCTTTAGCAGGAAAAGAGCATATTAGAACAAAGAACATATTAGGTGAGGACGGTTTTGAGCAATCGCCCTGTGAGAAACTGGCCCTTCACACATCCTCTTCACTACTCTGCTTTAAAACACCCCAGATGGGACTTGAACCCACAATTCCTGGCTTAGGAGGCCAGTGCCTTATCCATTAGGCCACTGGGGCTGAAGAACACCAATTTTCAAGTTCTCCAATTCCTTGATCTTCAATAACAACAGAAGCATTGGCATTTGAACAAGAACAAAGACACAAAGTAATTCAGATGAAGAACTACTTCTTTCCACCTTGCATCTCTGCTTGCCATAGACAACCTCCAATTCACTGATGTTTTCAAAAGCACTTGTGTTGGGACAGAGATAATGTTCTCTTATGTCATGAATGAGATCGTTTGTGAACAACAAAAAGTTCTAATATATGGAGAGATACTTCTTTAGCAGGAAAAGAGCATGTATCTAACAAAGAACATATTAGGTAAGGATGGTTTTACGCCATCGCCCTGTGAGAAATTGGCTCAGGAGGCCAGTGCCTCATCCATTAGGCCACTGGGGCTGAAGAAGACCAATTTTCAAGCTCTGCAATTCCTTGATCTTCAATAACAACATAGGCATTGGCTTTGGCATTTGAACAAGAACAAGGACACAAAGTAATCCAGATGAAGAACTACTTCTTACCACCTTGCATCTCTGCTTGCCATAGACAACCTCCAATTCACTGATGTTTTCAAAAGCACTTGTGTTGGGACAGAGATAATGTTCTCTTATGTCATGAATGAGATCGTTTGTGAACAACAAAAAGTTCAAATATATGGAGAGATACTTCTTTAGCAGGAAAAGAGCATGTATCTAACAAAGAACATATTAGGTGAGGATGGTTTTAAGCCATCAACCTGTGAGAAATCGGCCCTTCACACATCCTCTTCACTACTCTGCTTTAAAACACCCCAGATGGGACTTGAACCCACAATCCCTGGCTTAGGAGGCCAGTGCCTTATCCATTAGGCCACTGGGCTGAAAAAGACCAATTTTCAAGCTCTGCAATTCCTTGATCTTCAATAACAACATAGGCATTGGCTTTGGCATTTGAACAAGAACAAGGACACAAAGTAATCCAGATGAAGAACTAGATAATGTTCTCTTATGTCATGAATGAGATCGTTTGTGAACAACAAAAAGTTCTAATATATGGAGAGATACTTCTTTAGCAGGAAAAGAGCATGTATCTAACAAAGAACATATTAGGTGAGGACGGTTTTGAGCAATCGCCCTGTGAGAAACTGGCCCTTCACACATCCTCTTCACTACTCTGCTTTAAAACACCCCAGATGGGACTTGAACCCACAATCCCTGGCTTAGGAGGCCAGTGCCTTATCCATTAGGCCACTGGGGCTGAAGAACACCAATTTTCAAGTTCTCCAATTCCTTGATCTTCAATAACAACAGAAGCATTGGCATTTGAACAAGAACAAAGACACAAAGTAATTCAGATGAAGAACTACTTCTTTCCACCTTGCATCTCTGCTTGCCATAGACAACCTCCAATTCACTGATGTTTTCAAAAGCACTTGTGTTGGGACTGAGATAATGTTCTCTTATGTCATGAATGAGATCGTTTGTGAACAACAAAAAGTTCTAATATATGGAGAGATACTTCTTTAGCAGGAAAAGAGCATGTATCTAACAAAGAACATATTAGGTAAGGATGGTTTTACGCCATCGCCCTGTGAGAAATTGGCTCAGGAGGCCAGTGCCTCATCCATTAGGCCACTGGGGCTGAAGAAGACCAATTTTCAAGCTCTGCAATTCCTTGATCTTCAATAACAACATAGGCATTGGCTTTGGCATTTGAACAAGAACAAGGACACAAAGTAATCCAGATGAAGAACTACTTCTTACCACCTTGCATCTCTGCTTGCCATAGACAACCTCCAATTCACTGATGTTTTCAAAAGCACTTGTGTTGGGACAGAGATAATGTTCTCTTATGTCATGAATGAGATCGTTTGTGAACAACAAAAAGTTCTAATATATGGAGAGATACTTCTTTAGCAGGAAAAGAGCATGTATCTAACAAAGAACATATTAGGTAAGGATGGTTTTACGCCATCGCCCTGTGAGAAATTGGCTCAGGAGGCCAGTGCCTCATCCATTAGGCCACTGGGGCTGAAGAAGACCAATTTTCAAGCTCTGCAATTCCTTGATCTTCAATAACAACATAGGCATTGGCTTTGGCATTTGAACAAGAACAAGGACACAAAGTAATCCAGATGAAGAACTACTTCTTACCACCTTGCATCTCTGCTTGCCATAGACAACCTCCAATTCACTGATGTTTTCAAAAGCACTTGTGTTGGGACAGAGATAATGTTCTCTTATGTCATGAATGAGATCGTTTGTGAAAAACAAAAAGTTCTAATAAATGGAGAGATACTTCTTTAGCAGGAAAAGAGCATGTATCTAACAAAGAACATATTAGGTGAGGACGGTTTTAAGCCATCGTCCTGTGAGAAATTAGCTCAGGAGGCCAATGCCTCATCCATTAGGCCACAGGGGCTGAAAAAGACCAATTTTCAAGCTCTGCAATTCCTTGATCTTCAATAACAACATAGGCATTGGCTTTGGCATTTGAACAAGAACAAGGACACAAAGTAATCCAGATGAAGAGCTAGATAATGTTCTCTTATGTCATGAATGAGATCGTTTGTGAACAACAAAAAGTTCTAATATATGGAGAGATACTTCTTTAGCAGGAAAAGAGCATGTATCTAACAAAGAACATATTAGGTGAGGACGGTTTTGAGCCATCGCCCTGTGAGAAATTGGCCCTTCACACATCCTCTTCACTACTCTGCTTTAAAACACCCCAGATGGGACTTGAACCCACAATCCCTGGCTTAGGAGGCCAGTGCCTTATCCATTAGGCCACTGGGGCTGAAGAGCACCAATTTTCAAGTTCTCCAATTCCTTGATCTTCAATAACAACAGAAGCATTGGCATTTGAACAAGAACAAAGACACAAAGTAATTCAGATGAAGAACTACTTCTTTCCACCTTGCATCTCTGCTTGCCATAGACAACCTCCAATTCACTGATGTTTTCAAAAGCACTTGTGTTGGGACAGAGATAATGTTCTCTTATGTCATGAATGAGATCGTTTGTGAAAAACAAAAAGTTCTAATATATGGAGAGATACTTCTTTAGCAGGAAAAGAGCATGTATCTAACAAAGAACATATTAGGTAAGGATGGTTTTACGCCATCGCCCTGTGAGAAATTGGCTCAGGAGGCCAGTGCCTCATCCATTAGGCCACTGGGGCTGAAGAAGACCAATTTTCAAGCTCTGCAATTCCTTGATCTTCAATAACAACATAGGCATTGGCTTTGGCATTTGAACAAGAACAAGGACACAAAGTAATCCAGATGAAGAACTACTTCTTACCACCTTGCATCTCTGCTTGCCATAGACAACCTCCAATTCACTGATGTTTTCAAAAGCACTTGTGTTGGGACAGAGATAATGTTCTCTTATGTCATGAATGAGATTGTTTGTGAACAACAAAAAGTTCTAATATATAGAGAGATACTTCTTTAGCAGGAAAAGAGCATGTATCTAACAAAGAACATATTAGGTGAGGACGGTTTTAAGCCATCGCCCTGTGAGAAATTGGCTCAGGAGGCCAGTGCCTCATCCATTAGGCCACTGGGGCTGAAGAGCACCAATTTTCAAGTTCTCCAATTCCTTGATCTTCAATAACAACAGAAGCATTGGCATTTGAACAAGAACAAAGACACAAAGTAATTCAGATGAAGAACTACTTCTTTCCACCTTGCATCTCTGCTTGCCATAGACAACCTCCAATTCACTGATGTTTTCAAAAGCACTTGTGTTGGGACAGAGATAATGTTCTCTTATGTCATGAATGAGATCGTTTGTGAAAAACAAAAAGTTCTAATATATGGAGAGATACTTCTTTAGCAGGAAAAGAGCATGTATCTAACAAAGAACATATTAGGTAAGGATGGTTTTACGCCATCGCCCTGTGAGAAATTGGCTCAGGAGGCCAGTGCCTCATCCATTAGGCCACTGGGGCTGAAGAAGACCAATTTTCAAGCTCTGCAATTCCTTGATCTTCAATAACAACATAGGCATTGGCTTTGGCATTTGAACAAGAACAAGGACACAAAGTAATCCAGATGAAGAACTACATCTTACCACCTTGCATCTCTGC